>HG993142.1:3002500-3260000 GCA_905231865.2 Boloria selene
GCAAAATAAGCGCGTTCGAAGAATTATTCAAATAATATTTCATTAAAATGTAATTTCGCCTCGAACGTTCAGTTACTGATAAGTATTCATAGTAGGTAAGTGAAATGTGCGTTTTAAACAGATTCTGTTATCCAACATAATATATTTGTACATCTTCTATCAAGGATGTTAGGTTGAAAGTAAAACAAGTCTTTACTGAGGCGACCATAAACATTATGGATGGGTTATTTAGTCGAGATAACAAACCACATTAGTAAAACGTAATAAATATATGCCTATGCAATAATTTCCAAGGACACGACTTGTATAACGAAGCGTGAAATTGCCGCTGGAAAGGAAAGATTACAGCGCACTAACAATAGTCAATAAACATAGAATAAACAGGGATTTTGGAATAGAAATAATGTGTACTTACTCTTAGTACAAATATGCGTCTAATGAGTATTTAATAATAATCTTCATAAAACTAAAATTAAAATATATGTATTGTACTAAAAAAGCTTGACAGAATAATATTTTTACCATCAGTACCTACTTATTCCTAAACAACTTCCTTTTCCCTATATGTTATTTCAGAGTTCTTTAGAAAAACAAATGATTTTATGAGATCAACTTTTATTGAAGACATCGATTTCACTACAACCGCCTTATATTTACAGCCACAAAAGGAAATGAAGAAAATAACTAAACAGTAAAACAAAGCTTTATTTTACAAGTTATAACTAAAAAGAACACATTATTCTGCGAATGTTGACATAAACTAGTTGAAGACGATTAAAGCGAACGTTTGATGCAATTGCCCTTAATGGACATCGGGATTAGAGTGTCCTATAAAACGGTAACTGCCAATACCAGACTCGAAGGTTTTGATATTTCAGAAGTTATATCATTGCACTTTATTGGAAACTAGTACTGATTGCGCTTATTTATACATTGTTATCTTAATTACTTGTTATTCTGAGAAATTCGTAGCCTTAGGCAATTAAAGCTTAAGCTTTTAATTAAAATATTAAATTCTTAGTATTTAAGAAATATACTTATCTATTGTTTGTCAAAAACTCTGCACAAAGTTCCGAAAAAACCGTAGGTACCTCAATACTGAGAACACCCGCCGGCCGGAACACAGCTTTTCTTCTTAATTTTTTTCATGTAAAATTATAAAGTAGAAAAGAAGCATGTGAAGTCAATATACTAAGCTAATCATAAATATTTCCTAATTTTATTTACATCTATACATTATACTCGTATAATAATTCTAAGTGTATAGAAATTGTATATATTCAATATTATGAAAATTCTTATCAAAATAGTCATTAATCAATACACAGGCAGAATGTACGTTTGACGAGTGACGACACGTTTGGCTCAGTTTGTAGTGACCCTACTTGCTGCGTCAGCGGCAGCGGGTTTGAGTCCCGCTAAGGGCATTCATTTGTTGAGCACGAATGTTTGCACTCCAGTCATGGGTGTAAATAATATGTATTTATTTAAAGATATATATGTAATAAATAAATAAATATAAATATGTTAGGACATTTACACACAGCACTAGTTCCACGGTAAGGTACGAGCCTTGTGTTATGTACACTAGATGGTATCCGTAACACAAGCCTCGTAGCTTAACACGGAACTAGTTAGCGCTGTGTATAATAATGTCCCAACATATATAATATGGTTATTAGAATTTTTGCTTGTCTGTAAGTCTGTGACGGCATGATGAAAGGTATGATGATATCTGGTTATCAGAGTAAACATATACGATATTTTTAGAGCGGGAAAATATCGGATTTCTGATAAATTTATACTAACAGTCAAATCGTATCTGAGCGAAACGAGGTTTAGTCTCTAGTCTATCTATATAACTATAGTCTTAAATAAACAGTTATATAGATAGACTAGAGACTAAACTTTAAGTCTTAAATAACATATAAAAACGCGAAAACACATCCACATGCTTATCAACATGATAATAGTGTAATCGATCATACATCAGTAAACTAATTACTATTCGTGAGGTCGGCGAAGCGTGCGACAGTCACGAACTTTTACTATAATTACTCTGAGAATGACGTCAGTATTACTTCACTATAGATTTGGGTGACGCTCAAGATAATTTTGATGGTGAACGTTAGTCGTCAAGTCGATCCGCTCTGGTGATCGCAGCGGGGGTGTGCTTTAGGTTTTGTTACCAACGCCATCGAATAAGTTATTTTTATAGAATACTTTTCTAGAACTACTATTTTAAAACCCATAAGCTCAAAATTAAATGTACTATCAAGCAATTTTATTACACCAAAATCTTAGCTTTTACTAAACTGGTTAATTACAACGTCTAAAAGAAATACGCAAAAAGGCAACACTGCAAAAACTCATGGATGTATCTTTTTCGGAATGACAAAAAACATAATATTTTAACCATCTCGAAATTAGTGATCATCTCCATAGTTTGCGCATACACGTATATTTGCACAATATACATTATACATACATATATTTGCGCGTGCTGTGTCCTCCGCGCGACCGTTCACGGCCAAGGCCACGAAGATAATAAACGTGTTATGATGAAAGACGTGCTACTGAACAAAAAATCTAAACGCGCATGACCACGTGGCCACGTGAATCTAAATGAACCTCTCAAGCTGGTTCTACACTATTAGATTTAGTACCTAGTATTATATAAGATAAGTACTTAGTGATGGGATTTTCCATTATTTTATATTATTTTTTTTGATTTTAACTTTATTTTTAATTAACCAATCCATTTTCGCACATTTTGAATAATTATATATATTTTCTTACGATTCCTTACTTTAAACTTTCAAGCGATCTTTATAACTTGGAAAATAACAATATCACCGACAAACTTATACCTAATGTAGAAAAGAGTAGCGTGACAAAACCTACAGTTAGTTAAAAAGTAATCACAGATACCGAATCTAAATTGTCGCGGAAATCGGATATAATTACGTGTAGGATTTCCGGTGACATTCATAATAATATTTTTCTCTATAGCTATGACAATAAAATATTAATTTCATAAATCACAAACATCTATCCATGAATAAAAATATAACGTACTAGCGTTTCTAGCGGCTCCGCCCGCGTTCTAAATACCGAAAATAAAATTGATTTCACATTCCGTGTGATATTTTATAGTCGGTTTGTAACGTTTAGTTGAGATTTATCAGAAATTAGATATTTTCCCGCAATAAAAGTATCCTATGTATTGTCCCGGGTAACCAGCTATCATCATACCAAGTATCATCCAAATCCTTCCAGTGGTTTTCTCGAAGACAGAAAACATACAGACAGACAGACAGAAAAAAATTCTAAAAACAAAAGATTTGGCCCCTATATCGATAATACTGTTATTTCAATTAGATTTTTCAAAAAAAAATATTTAATGTACAGATTTGACTCAGAATTTTATTCTATGTATAGATCATAAATTATAATGTATATTACAATTAATATTAATATACAACAAAAAAGATTGTTAAGGTCGATGTTCCTTCGTATCTTAAGTGTTGATTACTCGATACTTGTGTACGCAAGGATTCAATTCGTTCACGGAGGAGTGGCTTGCATCAACGAGGGTTTATTGCCAGATAATATCTGACCGACAGATAGCCGCTCTTGTATTCCCATCACGTGCTCCCATTCCTCCAACTTAGTGCATCGTACTTGATAATGTGCATATTGTGCGTGTGTGTGTAAGAATGTACGCAAAATATAGCTTGACGGGGACCTTGGTGATAGGGTGAATGGACGAGAAGTAAACACATTTGAATTACTACTTAACTGAATATTACTAAGAAATTTTGCCATGATTTGAGTCGTAAATTAAACTAGAAATAAGTTTCAAATAGCAGCAGTACTTAATAGCGACTACGTAACTAGTAAGATATGCGCATTAGATAAGAGAATCATAATAGTTAACTACATATTCAGAAGGGATTTGTGTGGTAGGCAGGTAAACAGTATAATCTTTCATCAAATGACTCAAATGGTTAGGTAGGTTTATCCACGGACGCGGCGTCATGTCGAAAACGACTGCCATTCCAGAGATACGCACGTCCATACGATTATATTATCCTACCATGTTCATGCCATGAAACGTGGAATTATTAACAGATGTATTCGTAAACGACAAAAACGAGCATAGATAATAAAAACCGTCTATAGTGAATGATATAAAAATGGAATTCATCAATATTCCTGTAGTTGTTTGATAACAAGTAGTTAGTATGTATTCATTGTTTAAAATTTTACCGTTTATTATTCATTTGTCAGTTGCCTCCTCCAATGTAATAGATAGCGAAGCTAAGTAATGGTCCCGGATCGTCCTGTACGACAAACAAGGCAATTGCTCGGACGCACAGATGGCTATCACGCACGCTACGTTTAATACCGTCCAACATTGCGCGTACCTCACTTTAAATACTCGGATACCAATGTTAGAAGATACCATTTCATAAAGCACAGGAATTTATTACGGGCCTTATCTCTTGTGCTCTTTACCTACTACAGTAGTTCTAAGTCAACAAAACTAACTTTAAACAGTATTATATAAATATTTACTATAGCGATTAGTTGTTTCATATTTATGCATCTGCTTCAGGAGACTCATTAACTATTGTAGTGAGGACAGATTTATGTAATCCCATAAAAGGGCTAAATTAAAAAACGATGCAATCTCCAATTGATTTGTTTATTACGATTTATAATAATGAAATCGTTAAATTATTGCAACAACTATACCGACACGCGTAATATTGTCTTTATTTAAAAAGCCTTGAGAAGGCTTTTCGAATAATAATTCAGGTTTCAGGGTTCCGCATACATACTAATCCTCCGCCGTCCGATTTTGTTCTTCGGCTTGTCTGTCAGTGGGCTACATCTCATGAACCATCATAGGTAGAGAGTAAATATTTTCAGTGTATTTAATTGCCGCTATAAAACAAAATAATAAAAAAAACAAGTTGGCGAATTACAAAATGGCCACCATCATGATAAATAATCGATTAGAATATGGTGTTATTTATGCTAATATTATAAAGCTGAAGAGTTTGTTTGTTTGTTTGGTTGAACGCATTAATCTCAGGAACTACTGGTTCGAATTGACAAACTCTTTTTGTGTTGAATAGTCCGTTTATCGAGGAAGGCTATAGGCTATATTACATCACGCTAAGAGCAATACGAGCGAAGTATCAATGAAAAATGTTGCAAAAACGGGAGAACAATATTTCCTTTGATTTTCAGCCTTTAACGCGAGCCAAGCCGCGGGAAATACTTCATCATATCTTATATAATGGTACGGAACCCTCCGAATGAGTGTCCGACGCGCACACAATCGGGTATTTATTTATTTTTGACATGCAGCAATAACAATCCCAATCACCAAGCTTGCCAAAACTGTAACCGCATTGTAACAACACATTTCTTCCCGTGTTTATGGCTCGCCGGCTGCTACTGAATTTGACCTCCAATCACTTTTTGTCGACAACCAATCATACTTTTGAAAGCAACAATGGATACATTAGCATAAATACATTTTACTTAGTAAAACCCATACCAAGTGTTGCTTTTTACGCCTAATTGGCGATTCAAAAGTGCTTGTAAAGTCTATTTGACTAAGATATATTTTTATTTGTTTTAGAAAAAATGGTTTAAATCAATTTCCATTACTATTGAAAGAGCATGATTAACAGTAGAAAGTGAAGTGATTGTGACTGAATAGTTTCGAAACGAATAGCATTAGCAAAAATAGTGAAATCGGATTAATGGTTAGTAGGCCATAGAAAAGAATCTGTTGAACTTATTTAAAACGAACAGTAGGCAATACTATTTGCCTTTGATACACAATGGTATATACTAGATGAAGAGAATGTTTTATTTTACTTATCTGTTCATCTTTATGTCATTTGATGTAAAATTGTGTACGTATGTGTAATTGGAGTGTAGCGATTAGGCACAGTTGGTTACCTTTTATAGCGCCCATTTAATTTACGTTATATTTTCCTGGCAGTTACGAAAAATGTAGTTTAGGATGCTGTATTAGATAATATTTGAATACAAGGTGTACTGTTACGCAAATAAGGCAGTAAAAGGTTTAAATTTAATTTTCTTTTAACAGCTATGCTGAATCTACGTAAGTAACTATAATAATCATGATTTTCTAAAAATATATCAACTTAAATAATAACTTTTTGATAAATACTATTCAATATTCATAACGCTTATAATTCATGATAGTACTAAAGTTTTTTGTATAATTAGTTCTATCCGTAATAAAAAGTCTTCATAAAGTAATTGACCTTAATACTGGAAACTGAAAAATATATTTTCAGATCCATTATACATTTTATTTTATCTTATTGTAGACTGTCATTCAATTCGTAACAAGTAGGTAATTATGAAATCATGCATACACTCGTATATATATACACACATACATCCAGAAATTATTGAACTGGGCTGTCAATACATTCTCGTTACATTTTATTTTATAGTCTAGTTTAGATTTCTAAAACTAATAACAAGAACGTCTAAGAAAAAATTCTCTTGTTTTTATGTATTTCGAAGATCCAATAAAAGCGTCTAGAATGCTTATAGCGATGGTAATAAAATATTTTATTTCGATATTATTTTTGATCACTGTCTCTGAGTGTTATAAAACTTCGTCGTAACCTAATACGTAATAGGTACGGCTGTAACTAGCCGTACTCGTAAATATGTAGGTGTACGTAAGTATAATAAATATTTAAAGTTAGTTGTACGTGTAGAGACATATAATAAGTTTTTTGTGCGCTATTTTTTTGCCTTCAATGTAAAATTATACTATGAGATTTAAGAAGTAATTATATTAGTTTTAAATTCTCGCCATCAGCTTGTCAATAAAGAGGATAGTAAATCGATTACTTCTACGGTTAAAAATTGCTAATGCCGGCGAAAAATGATGATGATAGAATATGCTCGTTTTATTAAGATTATAATAATTACAAATAAAACAATAATCGGTTTGATTATTTGCGCTATGACAAATAATAATTGATTATATTATCGTACTTTCTATGCCTCAATGTGTTTTAGTATAAAAATAGTAATAGTGATTGTATGAAATAAATATTAACGTATGTATAAAAACATAACTTCCAAACCATATCATTTAAGCATTATATAAAATATAATAATCATATTATAAAAAATAATAATAATATGATTAAATTCTTGCATTTACTTTTATACTTATGAAAAAAGCAAAGAATAAAACTTTATAAATACGTTTGTATAAGACAAAATCTCGTTTATTATCAAGAAGTTTTACTAACGTTTTACTAAAATTTTAAAAACATAGCTTTCATACAAGGGTAGAGTACACATGTACCTAACGACAACCCGACATGTTGTTAGCGATATCAGCAGCGACAAAAAGCCACTTCACATCTTGATTAAACATATAGATGTACACCAAAGTCAATGACTTCCATCCTCCCGTCAACAAAAATCTCAAGATATTTTTACTGAAACAAAAAACACACGAGCTCTAATGTATCTTAATGTATTTCCTTAGGCGTGACAGTTGAGATTGATGGTTAGACAGTGAAAGTGAGGATCGTGCGGAGACTGCAAACTCGAGTCTTCTAAGCCGGGGTCAATTTGAACGGAGCAGCTGGTTGCTGGCTGTCAGTCGCGGTATTTACCGTCATTTGTTATGTCACCAATACTTCTATATACAAAAAGATACCTGTGACTTCATGATAAAACTGATATACCTAGCTTTACTTCGAACAAATTAGGTAGGTACCGATAAGCCCAATAAAAATATTTAAGTGTTATTTTCCTTCTGAATGATAAATATTGATAAAAAATATAATAAATAATGCAATCAGTGCCAAGTTGTAAAGTACCTACTTTGTGTTTGAATAAGTTTTCAAAGCAACAGATAGGTACTTTGATCAAATCAAAATAAAAATATATTTATTTTTCGTATAAAGCAGTGAATTAAAGAAATAAAATTAGATATCCGTTTATACAGACGTGCCACAGGCTTATTGGCATTCAAGGCGCGACGTGTTTTAGGACTTCCTATGTTGAAAAAATTTCTTGAAATAGAAACGACTTTTTAAAATTCGACACATAACAAATCTGTTGAGTGCGTACAAAAAAGAGAAACTTTACTGCGAGCATTTATTGTATAACTTAGGTTTTCGATACATAAGCAAAATAATTATTATAAGTATACTAGTGACTTATCCTTGCTTCGATCAGATTTGCCCGTAGGCATGATATACCTGTAAGTGAATCCTAAACAAAATATAAACAGTTCTAAATTTCTGGATTTTTCAGTATTTTTTTTGCTTGGGGTTTCCCCTTTTTTCTAAACTCAACCAACCTCTGATACACCCCCCAATAAAACTATAATAGAATTATTCAAATTAGTCAAGCGATTTTAAGTTTTAGAGGCTAACAAACGGCAATTGACTTTTATATTATAATATAGTATGTAGATACTAAATAAATACAAATGTTATATTCTATCGTATTAACATGAAGCAACGTACTGTGTCAACAATGTAACATATTCATGTGAAAACCGTCTACAAATATGTGTCCGTTAGATTAAGGTATTATTCGTAATTGAATCTGTGACCTTAACAAAGTACTTCAACTGTGTATTCTCATTATTTTTCTTCATCAAGCACATTTTATTCGTTGATTTAGCTCTTTTAAGACTGATACAAATGATCTGAATTAGTCAAAAGCTGTTTTAATTAATGGTAGGCGTTTTGTAGTTGGAAATCATTAACTTTAAAGTTTAACCGTATTTGACGACATGACTTGACTTGACTTATGAGGGGTATGATGAGTACAACCCAACCCATGTCATAACGAGCAAAAAATTTATAACTAGTGAAGGTAAAAAACTAAATAAATATTCTTACAACGAGGTATTGTCGAATAGAATCCACAATAATAATGACGGAATATTACAAGTGTGAGGTGCGAGGAATAGATATTATTAATAAGTAGACATCTAATTAATCTATTTAATAATTGATAAACCTGCAACTTTATGCAAATCAACATATAATTACATCTATTTTGGCCCTGTAACGATTTTATCACATACTCGTAAGTCGTTTATACTACTAAAACTGCTTGTTCTGTAAACAAGCAATAAACTTAACATAAAATATTAACAAAATGCTAATATATTTATTCATAAAAGGTAGTAGTGTAAGTGTATATGTATATACTACATACGTATACACACATACATGTATGTATCAAGAAATTAAATATTTAGTAAACATAATAAAAAAAATAAGTTGTACGTATTGCAATCTTGTATTGCAGATAAATATCATAAAAAATAGATACATTTCAAATTATTTGTTTACGTGTCACTCGTATACGTTTTTTAAGAAGAAAAGTAATAATAATATCTATATTATTCAACGTTTATATTTTTATATTATGCAAACAACTGTTATGATATTCAATAAATACTAACTGCTATAATGTTTGTCAGTTTACGTTAGCGACGGATCGTAGCCTTTTTTTATTAGGCCTTTTCTTGTTTCATATACTTATAGAGACAGTCTGGTCCAGAGATAAATAGAACCTAGATTTAATTTCGGTGTAAATTTTTGATGATGAGCTGAGCACAACGAGGGCAGTGCGGCATGGACACAGTATCAGTAACAAAATCTTATGTCATAGGTTGTGACCGACTTTTTGGGATGCGGCTCATTAGTATTA
Organism: Boloria selene; assembly: GCA_905231865.2. Classification (NCBI taxonomy): domain Eukaryota; kingdom Metazoa; phylum Arthropoda; class Insecta; order Lepidoptera; family Nymphalidae; genus Boloria; species Boloria selene. The sequence continues at coordinate 3,012,266 of HG993142.1, forward strand.
CAATAGATGTGATAACAACATAAAATTTATAAGTATAAAAGAATATCTTGACAGTAACATATTCTCTACTACAGAGTGCTCTTGATCTGACCTGGACTCAAACTTAATAAAACATTATAAATTGTACTACCATCTACTACATTGACGAAGCATTTGATTATTATAACATAAATAAAGATAAAAATCTATTCAATCATTTTGATGTTAGTTTTATAGCCTATAGTGTTATTAAATAACTATATACACACAATTTAGTTAGTCAAGAGGTAATAAAAATAAAATAAGCAACAAAGTAACGCCGCAGGCAACCTCTAGTACAAATCATTTTCAAGGGCAGTCGGATGAATATTGTGAGAAGAGTACTCCAATGTGCCTTGAGGCAACAGTTAACGCCGGTAGTGTACAATTATAAGACCTGTATAATGTTTTAACTACATTTAATTGTATAACTGATCTGTATAAATCACCGCGCCTTGTAAGGGCAGGAACCTGGCACATAACAGCTGCATCCCGTTCCATTACACTTTAGCAACCACATTTAACTTGGTTATTTTTTTATTTTAAAAATTACAAGTCAGTGCTCTTTCGCAAATTATTTTATAATGGCTTCGCAAAAAGTAAACGTGGGTTTCCTGGATAAAAATGAAGCGTATAAGTTATCTTAGCGTCTGGGAGTTAACAAGTACATGCGAAGAACGGGTTGGATGTTTCAAAAATTATTATGACCGATCAAACTAATAATATCTTTGTTAAATGAATAAACGAAATCAGCTTAATCGATTTAGAATAAATTTGGTATGCAGATAGTAGAGACACAGTGTGGGACATAGGATGGTTTTTTATATAAAATTATCATTTAAGGAGTTCAAAGGGGAGATGAAAGTATGTATACTTACTACTACTTGAGAAATCAATCATTTCTCAAGTAATATATAAAAGTACCTAAAGGGACCTAAGCGAATCAAGGGTGATCGTTAGTATGAACTATAGTGAATAATATACCTACATATTACAAGTGAAATCAATAAAGATTAAAGTAAAGAAATGCACATATGTTACGATAACTTCCGCCACATTTCTATCAGGATTCAACCCATAAATCTATCACATCACGTCAACAAAGGCAGGGGCCGTGAACCCAACTCGTACCGTTCGTACTTTGTACTTTTGGCTTTCAAACAGTCACCAATGAATACTCACATTGTATTCTGTCATGCGATGCTCCAACTGGCACGAAGAGAGGCAAGGTGAATAACCGAATTTTATCTTTGTAGACAAACTATATTGGATGTGTGACATCATTATTGTTACAATATTATTAGTTGGCCCGTTTAGATTATGCGTAAGTGTCGAATGCGCGACAGTGCGAGCCAATTTTTTTAAGGAAACATCGTTAAAACTTTCATTATAACTATGAAGATTGGTAAAATGCGAGGAGCAAAAGATTCCCATAATTAAAAACGTAATCGAAAACGAGAAGATTAAATAAAATTTAACGCTTCGTCTTACTCGTACACTCATTTCGAGTATATAGTTTAATTTTAAAAGCCTTTCCTTTGAACAATAAACTGGAGAATTCCTTTTTAGGTTTTTGGCTGTTTCGACATACGGCGGCGCTCGTAAATTTCGTAACTGTACACAGTTCCTTAACTCCGGGCTTCCAGACGAACCACACCCTATTTAAATGTTATCTTTGGTAATACTGAATTCTGAGAACTTCATATAAGTTCACGGATCGTGAGTTGGTGAGTATTTATAAATGAACACCATGTTCACGAAATTGTAAAATCAAGCAAGGATAACAACTGTAGTATATTTTGCTATATGCGCAGAAAACGGTAGTTTTAACGCCTTAAAAGTATTAAATGTACTTATTTACTGCGTAACGTAACATAATATAGTTATACACTTTACAGACCAATATATTTTTGGGCTATATTTTACTATTAACAACAAGAAACGTTTAGATCAATATCAGTTAGTACTTCTACCTACATACCTACATAATATATGTTAGTGACGGAGTTTTGGCAGGAACGACAGGCAGTAAAGACGTCGGTATGGCCGCCATCTAGCACGAGCGAGCGAGGGAATTCTGATCGACACTTCGACATCAAATTCGGTACATTGACATCGAGACATAATAAATAATAATATGTACCTTAATACTACTTTTATTTTACTTTAAAACTTAACTATTAAATTTTGAGATGTATGAGCATCACATTCCTTGAGGAATTTGTGTCGATAAAATTGTGGCTGTACCTATACGAATGTTTTATATTATATAATATCTAGTTAGATCAAACGATTTAGATATGATTGGGTTAACGATTTGGAAGCTTTATACGCAAATGTAAGTTAATATTATAGTGTAATTTACATATTAATGCAGCCATAAATAAAATAAACACCTCAACATCAGTAACGCATATGTTAAGAAAGATCAGAGATTGAGAAATCTTCACTTCACCGTCTAAAGATCCCTTCCTAATGCGATAAGCACTCTTTGATCTTTTGATGATGGTTTTCGTAAACTTGGTTAATATAAGACTACAAATTAACGTATGTTAAAACGAAAAAGTTACTACAACATTTTGCGTTTACGGTACTTCATGCTAAAACTAATGATAATTTATGAAATTGATCACTAAAATAAAAAAATAGATTTACGTGAAGAAACGATAATGAGAATTTACAACTTATTACTGAATTTGGCTTTGAATTTTCAAGAATAATAGTGACAATAATCTTAATTAGCATTTCAAAAGATAATAATTTCGTCGAGATAAAAAATAACCTACATTACTCTACCACTAAAAATATCTCATTATAAGATATACCGTTGAGGTGACTCTAGTAAAAAGAAGGACCAACACATTTCCCCCATTTATATAATAAGTAATATTCATTCTACATGTGAAACCTGTTTATGGAAAATTTATAAACAAACTTTAAAATTGTACATGTAGACTGTACAGGTAGTATAAACTTCATTTACTACTGCAAACATCATTTTGTGATAACCAATTTTGACACGTATCTCAATTTGTTACAAGAATAAATAAATGTCGGCGTGGTGTTCCACCATTATTTTTTGCTCCATCAATATTGGCCAGTGTTCACGTCGGCTATTCACACGAAGATGAAGATGTCAACGCACCAGCAGCCATTTAAAAGAATAAACAAAAAACAAAGAACAAAACTGCGATTGATTATGGCAAAAAACGTTTGACATACTACACGATTAATTCGTACTGAAAGGCTATCCGAAAGCTTATCATTAAACGATTCCTGCGATGAATACAACGGTGTTTGTGTTTAAGAATTAAACGCGTCCAGCAAAAAAATGAGACGCTTCAACAGCAAACGTTATGATTAGATAAAAATTACAAGTGTCTGATCTTGCAGTTAATTAGAAGTAATAATACACATTACACGAACACGAATGATCTGTTAAGCTTACTAGGAACAACTGCATTAAAATATGAATAAGAGCTTAATAACATAAATTAAACATAACCTAAAATAAACATTATTACTGAAGACCTTCTTGTAATGTAGGTCGATTAAGAATATTAGTTTATAAATTGTGAATTGTGACAGCCATTGTCAGTCTCGCAATAAATATTAAATAAGTAGTTTCTTTGTGTCCCAAAAATATACGCTGAGACTCTACACTTCTAAGTCTATTTTCTAATTTCTTGATTAAGTAATGCCTAAAATTACCTAAGGACTCAAACTCTTATTTGTCGTCAAAAGAGAGTTTTTCCTTGCCAAATAAAAAAACATTATACGAAAAAAGTGAAATTATAGATACTTAAAAATAATATAGCAGCAACTTTTTTCTTCACAAAGCCAGGTGCTTGCTAACAGTATGCCATGTATGTGTACATACATACAAGACAGTCTTTTCATTTCGGCAACAAGCACAATGACTATAATCATTTATATATCATAAATCTTAGTGAAATTACAGGCTCAGCGACTTGATTACCTTATTATTAACGATGACTCACTCCTTGTGAGATTGTAAGCAATTAATTGTCCTTTTGATTGGTATGATTAGCAGTATTGAGATAATGAAAATTAACATTAAGAATGCCTCTAGGATATGAATACAGTTTTCTAGTATTTCTTTCAATGGTCTTTAAAAGAGGACTTGTTAATTTGTTTTGAATTTGAATTTATAGTATTTTGGTAATTTACGAGTTTTTGTATAATTCAACTACGAGTTCAAGTACATTTTTTTTTGGTTTGAGAAGAACTACGTTCACTGACATAATTATATTTCTCTGAAATTTATTACATTTATGACATTACTTAGAAGCACATTGACTTCATTATAATTAGATACTAGATAAAATTGCATGAAGAAAATCTATTGAAAATCACAGGTGTCTTGTTATTTTGTAATTTAGCAAACGTAACGGGAACTTTGAATGATGGCCTTAATAAAACATAATTCGAACTCAAAATGTCAAGAATGAAGATATATTTGTATAAAAAACGAACGAATGACTTATAGTCTGAATTGTCATTAGAAACTATTCATTATAAATTGAAATTGATATTTAAATTTATAGAAATTGTTTCAAACTTGTATTAAATTACTTGAAATATATTGACACTTGGAAACTTGCAACGTATTAATTTCATGACTGTCCTTGTCTCCGTTCGATCTCAAAGTAGAAGTAGGTATAACATTCATTTTGTAATTTAAAACAACTCTATTAAAATTTTATTTTCACAGTAATGTTTGCAAATTATCACATAATAAAAAAATTGAAGTACAAAAACCAAGATGGTAGTCAATATTATGTCCTAAAAGATGTTTATATTTTATTTATTAGTAAAGCAGTAGTTAGGTGTTTATTCTAAAAATTAAATTTTGTTATAATTTTACGTCCATATTAATGTTAGAAATCACTCTTTCATTTTTACTACTTTTAAAAAATTACACTGGATAAAAACAGTGTATCGAATACCAATTTAATATTCAGAACTTCGTGGCTGCGTGTATTTTTGTTACTTTTTTAGGCTATAATGATATGTTTATATTATTTTCTTAAACTCCGTTATTCGTTTAAGCCCCTTCGATTTCACATTTTGCTATTTACTCCTCTTAAAGGTTGCCTAGAAAAATAGGTGCTTTTTTAGCGATAAAGGCGCCTCTTGTGGGTTTTGCTACCATTGTATTTTTCTTCTTTGTGTTCGCAAGAGTATTTTTTTTAACGACTCACCGGATATGAGTGAAATTCAAATATTAAAACAGAGGCGATTTTCTATCTAGTCCTCTATGTACCTAAGAAGAATGAACCTAGGAAAATGACATATAAGAAGATAATATGCACGATTATAGATAGCTCGTTACGAAAAAAAGACTGACAGCACAATGAGATTAATTTATTATTAACCTTCCAAATTTAAGATCAAACGCAGAGAACTCATCCCTCGGAGCAAACAAAAATAAAGGAGTCCAGCATTAAGTCAACGAACCGAACCACAACAGCTGTTTCTAAAGAAATAACACGAACTAAGAATAGCTGAGATGTACCCATGTCCTACATATAGAGACGCATGTGCATCGCCTAGTTTCAGAAGCATTCACCGGCCAGACGTGCCGATGCAGACGGGCTATGGTAGCTAATTAACAATGAAATTGGCCGGAGACAGCTAGACGCCTTACTTCTGCGGCTCGCAATGCAGTAGGCCCCGCAATAATAATACACTGAGGAGTTGACGCGAGGCAATTAAAACACGTCGGTTCCCACACATTACTTGGTGAACGTCACGGCTGTGTTAGACAGCACAAGTAGATGTTCAGCGAAGAGATTTAGGTAAATTGTTGAAATGTAGGTGAAAGCCAAAGAATAGCGCACGAGAATATTACCGTCATTCCTAATAATGTTTGTAATAACAAACATCAGTAATCAGTCAGAAATGCAGTCGCGCTGTTCTTCAAAACCAATTTTATTAGAGACGGTATGTCACGGACACCAAGCACGCTCACGCTCTGATTTGCATATCGCCAACGAAAGTGTAGCGGTAAGTAAATCGACCTGTATTTCTAACAGCTATGCTAATAATGCAGTAAAATGACTACTATGCAAATTGTGTAGCATAATTTTTAAGTATAAATAAGGCCGTAATTACATCAATTCGTTTAAATTATAGACACGACTGTATATTTAAATTAAAATAACTCTTAGTTTTAAAAATGTATTTCACCTGTACAAACATAAATAACGATACAAAAGAAGTCAATACATTGAACACATGCTGCGATACGTATTTTTGTTAGCCTTATACTGATTTCAAGGTATCAAACAATGGTCAAGGTTAAATTCCGAATTAACTAGGAAAGATACAGAATACGTGCATAGCAATCGCTTATAGTGATACTTTAATTTATTTTCAAAAATTGCCTATTGAATAAAGTCGCTCCAGTTCGCTCGTCTCGCTCCCGATTGCCGTGCGAAAGATTTCTTATCAACTTGTCGAGTGACCGTGAAATTTCTACTCTTGAGTCACGGTATAATCGATAGCAAATATGCGAGCTAGCATCTTCACCTTTTAACGACTGTGTTACACTTCTGGGACGAGGGAAAAGTGAATTTTATCAATTTGGAATGCACCATTTGGTCAATTCACGAGAGCGGAACGAATGTCGGCGGAAGCAGTTGCGTTCGCTTTGTCGATCCATTGTTAGAATGTATTAGATAATGCGAGAGCAACAAGACAATTGCGATTTCGCATTCAAATTTCAAGAGTGAGAGCGATACGTCAATGTAGAAAATAGTTCAGTGCGTCGCGTCGGTAAGCGATGCATGCAGGATTAAGCGGTCGGTGACGCTACGGTAATATGAATGTTGATTTCAAAGCGTTTATGAACAGCCACTTTGATATTGTACTGCAGAATTTGAATGTTTAAATTATATACAAACTATTATATTATACATTCATTGTACAATAAATATGTTTAAATTGCAACTAAAAAGTGGTTCACAGTTTTCAAATCAAAATCAAAGGATGCCCTTTAAAAATTGTAGGCGAATATAACTAAGGTTATACTTCTTAGGCAATACCTAATTTAGGAATAGTGTAAACATACAGTTTATTTTTATATTTATTCAAGTCTAATACTATCGTAGTGTTCTCTTTAAAATTACTAGATGTGAATCGTCATGTGGGCAGGTAGGCGGATATCGATAAAATCTGACGTGCGTGAGACAGAATACCTGCGATCTCTAAGTAAATATTTTTTCACACGCCTTTAAGTTCATATTCATGATTTATATTTCCTGGTATGTTTCAAGAAATGAAGTTGTTTAAACACAAAATGTCATTATGTTATAATGTAAAAAAATACTTTAGTACCGAGAATGATTATGTATACCTACACAAGCTACGGGTATCACAGAGTCACAATACATTGCTCAGACATGAGATATTTTCCCGCAGTAAAAATATATGTGTGGTTTCGGATAACCTGCTATTTTCATACACACTTCATAAAAACATGTCCATCATCCTGGTTTTAGTGATGTGGTCACTGAGAGGCAGACAGATAGAGAATCAGAAACAAATTCTAGTAATAATATATGCGGCCACTGTATCGATAGATATTTAATATACAAATTCAACAAAGTTACAATTTTATTATATGTATAGAATTATAGATTATACTCTATAGGTACTGTACATATATTCATACAGTTTTACACGAACGAGGGATTGCCTACACGAATGTCATGCAGAAGAAAACTACCAGTATAATGAAAATGTTGAATAAAGCCGTATAAAACATGTCTTACAACTCGCACCAAAAAAAAACTGGTTAGTTACATATCACATACGCTAAAACTAAATATAATAAGACCAATGCGATCTTTTGGATAGTAAACATTCAGTTGCTGGCACCTTCTCGCATATTACGCGTACAAGTAACATCTAAACACATAAATACAATTAAGTAGATTTGAACGTCGGCATCCTTGAATTGAAACAAACGCCTCTCACACCTACGCAACGTTGTCGATTACCGTCAGTGAATCACGACTTGGTCCCTGGAACACCGTAGCCTGCCATTAGCTTGTTCTCGCGTTCACACGCTCGTCGTCTTACCTAACAGCGTATAAATCAGTAGTGTTGGTTAATTCAGGAAAGTATTTGAACCATTCAAACGGCTCGTAGGTAATCCTGTCGACGTCGGTGCTACATTAGGGCGCGGGCTGGCGCCACAAAGCCGCTAACGAGCGACGATATCATCTGAAGTACGGAGCACGAGTATAATAAAATTGCATCAAGCGTATTTTTGTGTCACAGCTAAACTTGAATTTATAATATAAGCAAATATTCCATTGTCACGGTCAAATTTGCTATCCTCGTAATGTGGAATTTAACTCTCTCTACAAGTACCTTAGAACATGTGTTGAATAGAGTACGATTGGTAGAGAATAGTTAAGGGATTTTCAAGCGACAATAAAAGGTAGAAAAAGATCAGATAAACAAATACGTAAACTTCATCATTAATGCATCAAAACTGCAAATTATATTTCTTAATGTAAAATGTGTCAAATGAAATTCGCGTCCGTTATTAAAGAGAGTTGAAATAGTTTAACAATAATGAGCTCGGCGATACAATAGATTGTGAAACACCATGAGAGGCACAATGGAGAGAGTTGCTCAAAGAGCCTGCTAGCACTGAACATTAATAACTGTTGCTACGCTTAAGTGAACCCTCCACTGCAAGTGAGAAAGAGTGCTGTTCTGACCTAAACTTGGCATTTCTAAAAATTAAATAGTCTCTTCACCAAATATAAAATATAATAGGATGGAATTCAAATATAAATGCATTTAACCTAAATAAAGATATCATTTACAACACTGGCATCATTATTTTATTGCAAATCGTGAGAATAGTTGTTAAAGTTAGTTTGTTAGACAAGTGAAGGCCATACATGTCCCGTTTCGCTAGTTGGATCACGCCATAAGCCAAGTCAGATGCATGAAGTAGAAATCTAGGGTTAAAAATGGCCTATTTTTAAACCGCTTTGGTTCTCGGTTAAAATTTACGTGTCTAGAAAAAGCAAAAAACGCAAAGTGAAGCGACATTTGCAAACTTTACAAAAATATGTTTCAGGTAAATTATGTCAACACTTGAATTCTTAACAGTTTTTAGTAAGATAAGATTTAGAAAAAGTATAAAAGTATAATATATGTCTTTTGAAAAGTATTTGTAAAGTCAATGAAGTAATATAATGACGATGAAATTCATCATGAAACAAATAAATAATACAAATAAAGTTGATTCTTCTTAGTTCTTTGGTTTTATTTGGTTGATGTTTTTAGGTCAAGACAGAGGCTTAGTTAAGTAACCGAGCGCAATTTGTCTTAAGAGGCTTGTAAAACTATGTTAAAATACTATAGCGATCTATGACTAGCAATTTGTTGTTATTTTCCCATTTAAAGTCTGAAATAATAACTTTCATGAAAAAAAAACATTGTAAAAGTATCCTTCCCATAATATTAAGGCACCTCGACTAATTTAATAAACGTGAAAGTGTTTATATATTTGTTTTTCTTTCGCGTCAAAACAGATGGATGAAGAATAAACATAGATGTGATCTTTGCATAGAGAACGTTGGAGTGTTGCTTGAGCATTTAACATCAAGGAATACGTTTTAATATGTTAACGATTAAGCTATCATGAGTGCATCATTTGTGAATTCATAAGGCAAAGCTAAAAACTTAATAAATGAAAAATGACAAATATAAATTTAAAACATCTTATAGTTTGTAAGTCATGTCGTAAATCTACTACTACTACTATATGGAAGTCCTACAATCTGAACACTAGCTTATTATTTTGACCATAAATTGTATGATCCATATATTTTATAACCTTTCTTAAATATACTCTGTATATTTTCAAGAAATATCTCTATTTTCTCTGTCGCTTAGTCAGACAACGTAGAATGAAAGACATTAGAGTACCGATTGCACTGCAATTACATGACCGAGGCGATAATTTTGTGTCATTATTCGAGTGCTGAATATCTGTGTCGCATACGGTTCACAAATTGAGATGGTGTTTGTGTTCAATTATGGCTTCGTGTAACTTTGACGTGGTCGCGGCAGTTACAAAGTAATCAATTTATGTATGTATATAGTGTAAAACCAATTTATATTCTCTTTTTACTTTAACTGTAAATTAAATGTAAGTATAAAGGCTTATTAAAATTATATATTTCCTACATATACTGAATAAAATTACAACACTTCCATTTAAAGATATAAATATATATTACTTAACTCTTATTCACTACCATCATAGACACTCTTCCCTTACCCAAAACAAATTAATTTATTTCAATATATGTATCTTTTTTTATAATTAATTAAACATGAAAGTTATCCTTTATGTTATGAAGGGCAGTGATTAACGCTTTTAGAGATACTTAAGTCATAACTATAAAGCAACCTGTTCTGGTTTAGAGGAGAAATCATTACATAACTTTAACTAACTATAAAAATTTAATAACATCGTAAACACATCGCGAGGTTTAAACAGTCGATATATAGTAATCATTAATTCAAGAATTACCATATCAATAAAAACGGGCGGAGTATTCTCATTCATTACAATTGGAATTTATAACTGAAATGTGAATATAAAACAAACGTCTTTATTGAACCTATAACATGTATTATTCGAATGGTAGCCTGCGATTGATTTAAATGCATCGATGTACGTGCATAGAAGATAAAAGTTGGTCACAACATGGTTGGTTTATTAAGATACAATTTGCAACAGCGCGAGCGCTTGAATGAAAAAAATATTTAAAGTATTAAAAAAAACTATTTTTTTAGAGTTTTTCGCATCATGACAATGCTTTTTAGCAATAGTAGTGTAGTTGAATAGGCCACTCTCAATGGGATTGGAATTGGAATTTTCATGCTGTTTTAACAAATAGATAGAGCGGTTCTCGAGGAAGGTTAATAATTTGTTAAGTTTTGGTATACATTTACTAGCAAATCCTGCGGCTTCGCTTAACTTCGTTATAACGATAACTTAGTTGAAGTCACTGAATATATCCGTCAAGCAGGTAACGGGACCACGCTTTTAAATTTATATGCCGTCTGTAGTTTCACACAGACGAAGTGAACGATAAAACAAGACTGTATAATTAATGATATGTCGCAGAAGGGGTTTAATAAAATGATAAATCATCTTTCAATTAATTCGATATGTCTGTATATAAATTATCAGTAGCACTGCAATAAATCCCTCGAGAGCCAGGCGCCGGTTGCGTTCGTCTCACTTTCACACTTTCACTGGGGCATCGTCCGCGCATCGCCACGATCAATGTTGCAAAACTGATTATTTAACACACACGTCACACTGCTAATAGTCACTATCCTTGCTATTCGGACTGCTAATAAAATATACATAAATGCGGAAGTTGTATGTGGGTATGAGAGTACGCCTGTTATTTGTTCATGTATGTGCTATATAAATGTGAAAATGTTTTCATGGTGAAACTGGATGTACCTATTTGGATGAAATTCACAGATAGACTACGTACGCGGAGTTAGCGTGCGGTGCCAACCCTAGTGTAGCAAAGTTAGGTCCTAAATAAATGCGAATACATGTATTTTTTTTCTTGTTCTGTACAAAAACCATTATATTATGGCTTATATATTGTTTCCATCACTAAAAATCCTGGAAATCTGTAATCAATTAGAAGCTGACCGTGAACTGAAAAAAGTTCACTGACTTCAAAATTGCTTTAATAATATAAAAGTAATTGTTTCACCCTATTCAAAAAAATTAAAGAAAAGCATAGCTTTGATGAAACATATCGATATTGCGTGACGTAAACAATAAAAAGATTAACACATAAATTACTCAATTATCAGCTAACTCTACAACTTAATCTATGCAGATAATAAAATTCTGAGTCAAACCTGTACCTACACTACATATTTTTTGGAAAATCTTATTAAAATTGTATTTATTATTATATATATATACAGTATACTTATTCCAAATGTATAGTTTTCAGGATATTTGTCTTTCTGTCTGTGACCGCATTACGATAAAACCAACGGACACATTTTGATGAAAATTGTTATGATAATAGCTGGTAATCCGGGTATATACATAGAATAGTTTTTACGTCGGTAAAACATCGCATTTCTGAGAAATCTGCACTAATTGTAAAAACTATAAACAAAAACTCACTACTTTACTTGAAATTTTAGTAAGGAACGCTGCCTTTAGGATATTAAATAGGTATTCAAAACATTCCCTATAATTTTCTAGCTAAATTGATACTTTCTAGTCGTTTTTAATAATTGAATTGACTAATATACACTTTACTATGCAATGAAAATAATTGAATGAGCATAGTTTACTATGCGATTAAAGGATAACGGCACACAAAGTTACTTTACTGTAGTAATTTATATAACAGTATTTTATTAAGTGCTAATTGAAATTTCAATACCTACAGAATTTATAAAAGAAAATCACTTTATATATGAATTTTAATTTTAACGAATTAGTATAAAACAGAAATTAGGAAGTAAAGTTTTTGCTTGAAATAGTTAAAACTTCAAAACGAACTATTTATGATAAGATTGATTTTATTATATTTGTTTTAATTAAAAAAAATAATAGTTATCTTAATAGTGAACAAAAATAAGCCGCCGTAATTTATGAAACAATTAACAATCGCTACATCTAACTAAAGATGTAAATCACTTTAAACATAAAAGTCTACTCTATCGTAATTCGTATTTTAATTATGATACAATTTAATGACTTAATAAATGATGAGCTACTTATAAAATCGATTTACTAAATTATAAAACTTGTTTTCTTTAATCAACAGTTAAAATATGTTCACAACATAGTTAATAGTGTATTTAAAAGTTCGTTTTAAATGAGATGGAGATATGGCTTTCTTCGGCTATGTTGGTAGAGCTATATGTAAAACACTCAATTCAACTCAATTAGTGCGGTCAATATGAGTATTTCATCTACATAGTTTATCGTGCAGTAATATCAAGTCAATAACTAAATCATGTTCAGTTAGAAGGCTAATGGTATCTGTTTTACCACATCTTGTGGTCGGACGGTGGTTGTCTCAAGGTCTGCATGCCCCTTCAATTCAACCTAGTTTATATCTACACTCGACCCACCCATGAAAAGAGGCATGAGGAAGAGATAACGTAAACTCATGTCGTGACATACTCTACAATAGTAGAGTTCAGTGTACTTATATCAAATTAATATTAGTGGCATGATTTATTCTTTAAGAATAAGTACCTATTGTTACTAATGTTGTTCAAAATATTCTATCGACTTCGACCTTCGCTTCGTTCGGTTGCGCCCCTACCGTACCTACGTATACCTTACTGTCTTATATAGATACAAATTAAAAATAGTTATTGTTAAGCACTTAGTTAGAACTTAGTACTATAATGACGAAAACAGCGATATTGCTTTATAGTATGTATTTTATTTATGCAAAAAATATGTACCTAAGGAATATATTTTTATTTCAACAAACAAAATGAACATTATGTTTTTAATATAAAAATCAATTCAAACAGTTCGAAATTATATAATCGATAGTATATTGTGTTACGAGAGCAGAGCGTCGCTACGTTTAATCGAAGACTCGCTGCCATTTTTTGTAGATTGCACTTTCGCTTTTCTATTTTAACTATATTTAATTATACTAAGAACGGAAACGGTTTCTTTTGTTAGTGACTTATATTTTTAAAAATAAATTATATAAAAGATTTGTTAACATTTTACTATGACAATAAATTCAACACAAAGAATTGATATAATATGATGATGATATTCATATTTCATATACAAAAACAGTGGCAGTGGTAACACGTTTACTTTTAAGACGGTGGTGTGGTGGAAATAGTGAAGTGGGTTCAGACCCTAGTTTTGACCTATGATACGATTACCATTTGTCTTAAGGCGAAGAAAGACATGTAAAAAATCTAAAAAATTAATAAAAACTAGTACGTTTTCGTAAGACAGCGTGGTGAACTATGACCTTCTTTCTTAAAGGAAACAATTTTATATGTGAACATATCTAGTACGTAAGCATGATACGAATTCGTATATCTTATTACTAGCATTTCCCACGGCTTCGCACGCGTTCTCAGTCGCGCAATATGATACCTCGCAGAACTAACGCCCGCCCTTCCAGTTTTTGCAACATTATTCATTGATGTTCCTCTCATATTGGTCGTAGCGTGACGATATATAGCCTTCCTCGATAAACGGACTATCCAACACAAAAAGAATTTTTAAATAGAACCAGTAATTCCTGAGATGAGCGCGTTCAAACAAACAAACTCTTCAGCTTTATAATATTAGTATAGATATAGATTAACATACCAACACGTAGACCAATCAATACTCGCGCAAGTATGATTCGTAGTAAGATGGTGCCAGATATTAAAGTATCTTTTGTTCAGAAATGGGACAATAGTGGTGTGTGTCGAATAAACGCATTGTGTCGAATACGGCATCGCGATAATCCCTTTGTAACGGGAAACAATACGTTGCTATTTTAGGTAGCGTAAATAAAGTCTATGAATCATTGCGCGATATTGTTTGTTTATGCGGAGTTATTGTCACGGTTGACATCCATCAATCGGTTAATAATGAATGTAACTTCTATGTAATTACTATGCAATTGAAATAAAATGTTTTATTTATGTGTTGCAAATGATTTGTCTATATTAATTAAAAGATACTGTATAACGTTTCGTTTAGCATAATAAATAAGCACATTCATCTTCTTACTTATATGATAAAAAAATGTAAATTAAGTTTGAATTACTCTGGCTAAATTTTCTCTTGAGATAAATGAAACCCCGTGGTTTAAAAGATAGTTTTGATAGAACGAAGAAAGGCCTAACTAATTTAATTGGAACTTTCCTTGGTGGACAAATGATACAGATGAATGGCATAGCCTTTTTAGGTTTTTTTTATCGTCTTAACATCTGAGTGAAGCCGGACGAAAGTTGTATACCCTATTAGGATAATAAGATAGAAGTTATGAAAAAATGTAAATTACTTAAACATAGACACTTAAAAGTAGCCTTAAAAAGCGTCAACTCTTGATCTATTCATTATTCCTTCCTTTGAAGTGGGTACGGTCCCTAATTCTCAGTAATTGTATAGCGAGCGTTCACCCTAAACAAGCAATTAGCCCCATTAAACGGGCTAATTGCGTAATGAGTTATAACGAGGTCGTAATCGGAATATGTCTGAATTAATAGGACGAGCTTCAATTCTAAATGGGTCGGGTGTGCTCCCGGGTCAACGACCTGCGGTGAAAGTCGAGATATGGGTCAGGTGGTCATTTACCCAGGTACGTCATGTCTCTAAATACACCCCCGTGTCAGGAATGTTTACTGAGTGAAATGGATACATTTCTAGTGACTCATTTTAGTTCATTTGATAGAATATCTAAATTCTAAAAACATATACGTCACGTTTGGCTAAAAAGTTGTAAAGCATTCGAAACGTCTGGAACCATAAATCATAATAGATCCGCGACAAAATAGTTTCATTTATAATGTCAAATATTCGCGTAAGCCTAAGAAAGTATTACGTTTCGCTAAGTTTGTAGTGTACATGGTGTGACAGCGGTCGCGGGTTTTAGTCCCGCTAGGGGAACCCTTTCATTTGTTGAGCACGAATGTTTTTACTCCAGCCATTGTTATTAATATTTATAATGTGTATATATATTTAAAGTTATTTATGTAATGTATCAACTACTGGTATCCATAACAGAAGCGTAGAGTCGTAAAGTCGTAGCTTACCACGAAACTTGATGGCGCTGTATGTAATAGTACCTAACACATTTCTTTATACTACGAATATTTTGTTAATTAAGTTACCGTACAAAGACATTAGGATTCACAACTATTTAACTGTAAAGTTTTAAATGAACGTTACTCATTTAAAAATTATATATAAATCTGTAATTATTCCTTCAAGATCAACAATTATAAAGTGTGAAATGAACATAACAGTACCTATATAAAGCTAATTTGCAATTCAGCCGGTAATCAAGAGATGATATTAATGAATTACTATGTATGTCAGAGCTTAACCGTGTTTAAATAGCAACTAACACAATTAAAATTATTATAATTGTTGTAATAAAGAAATATCACGTATATTTTACGAGCACCGGTAATTTTGAATCGGGACAGACAAAATTTAAACTTGTAAAACTATAAGATGAATATAACGGTAATTATTACCATTTATTTGATTTTCCAAAGCGATCCCATGAATTAGGCATAGTCCTGTAACAAGAGAATACGTTTCTAGAGTGTTCTTTAATCAAATATGTACATAGCTACAGAGAAGAGGACAATGACACCCATATTGGTAAACATGTATTTTATTAATTAACATAACGTAACATTGTATACTTTATAAATTACTACTTTACGCCCGCGATTTGCAAGCGTAGTAGTTGCTACGATAAAAAACCTATGTAATATTTCATAGTATAATAATTCATTCCTAATTTAGTGACAGCGTGAACAAGTTACAAACACGCAGTGTGATCACGCTACATATTTTATCATAAGGCTTACAAAGTAGAAGATTCGAAGATATATTAGAACAAAAACATAAAAGTAACTATTCGTAGGTAGTAGTAGTTTATTTTTATTATAAGTATAAATCGTAATGAAAAGTACCTACCTACCCTAAGTAAATACACCAGGGGGAAAAATAAAGTCAATATTTATAACCTTTCGAATACACGATAAGCCTAAACTGGATCGAATTCACTGAATGTATAAAGATTAAAGACCATTGAAGTGATTCGCCGATTAGTTTTCGATTAAGGTATACATTATTATTACTAAAAAAAATACTAACTATGAAATATTAAACTACCGCAGATTTTGTCGTGGTTTAGGAAACCTTTTTAACCTGATTTTTTTATTATTATAGACTGAAAATATAACAAAAACTTTAGTACCATACATTTAAATTGATTACAAAGGAGTAAAAAAATTAGTGATAATGTGGAATGGAATATTTTAGTTTCTTTCTGTTTTTTTTTCGTTTAAATTCGTTGAATATTTGAATAATAAAAATATAAGAATGAATCATACTATATAAATCTGAATGTTTGTGCGGGTACAAACTACAAGTACAAGCGGGTTACTTGTTCATAAAACGTTCGAAAATGGTTTAAAGCTTTCCCGATAAGAATTTCACTCATACAGCCATTTGTTATGGAGATATGTTCTGTATCAACATGGGCTTGCAATTTTTACTACATGATCGGAATATAAAATACTTAAATGAAATGATGAGCTTAATTAAAGCTTAATCAAAGAAAATCCGTTTTCTTAAAAAAACTATAAATCTTTCAACCCTATTTCAGATTAACTCGATAGATTACATACATAATTTATTTATTTATTTATTTATTTATTTATTAGAGAAACAAACAGTGATATAAAACAGACAATTAAACAATAAAGTAATACATACACCAATAAAGTTTCTACAAACAGGCAATTCATATAGTAAAAGAGTAGACACTAGATAAAACTATGGAAAAGACATTTAATTTTCATGCAAGTATTAACTAATACTAAAATAAACATATATACACATAAAAAATTTAGCCAAATTACATAACTATTTGTAAAAGTACATTTTTTATTTTATTTTTAAAATTTGGTAACGAGTAATGCAAAATATCTACATCCTTAAAAAGAGCATTGTTTTCACGACAAGACCTATAAATAAATTCATTATGAGCATATTTTGTCCTGGTAACAGGTATATGAAATAGCTCTCTACGACGAGTGTTAAAGCTAGGACATCTAAATTGTATATTATTTAACAGATAAGGGGAGTCAACAAAATTATTAATAATTTTATATAAAAATATTTGATCTTTAAATCTACGACGGCTTGCAAGAGAAGGCACAGCAGGACAGCATTGGCCAACAGAGTGGCACCTAAATTTCAAGTGCTTAAAAAATTTAGATTGGACTCTC
Source organism: Boloria selene (assembly GCA_905231865.2). Lineage (NCBI taxonomy): Eukaryota > Metazoa > Arthropoda > Insecta > Lepidoptera > Nymphalidae > Boloria > Boloria selene. The sequence goes on from HG993142.1 coordinate 3,030,356, forward strand.
TCGATTTCCTCGATATAAGTTTTATGACAGGGGTTCCAGACAATTGAACAATATTCCAAAATTGAACGAACTAAGGTATTATACAATAAAAGAATAGTAGAAACATTTCTAAAGTCCCTGCTTACTCTGAGTATAAAACCCAGCATTTTATAAGCTTTAGCAGTAATTTGATTAACGTGGAACTTGAACAATAATTTACTATCCAGGAGTACTCCCAAGTCACGCACTTCAGTAACTCGATTTAATCTTTCTCTACCAAGTGTATATGGGAAATTGATGGTAGAATGCTTCCTAGAGAAAGAAATGACAGAACATTTAGAAACGTTTATATGTAAACAACTATCAGAACAATACAAGTAAAGCCTGTCTAAGTCTTCCTGTAATAGAGCACTATCTGAAACGCATGTTATTTTTTTGATAATTTTCAAGTCATCAGCATACAGGAGGAATGAACTATTCCTGAAGATAACCTTTATGTCGTTTAGGAATATATTGAAAAGTAATGGTCCCAGATGAGAACCCTGAGGAACACCAGACGAAACGGGCACAAAGGATGACGTATAGCCTTTAATAGTTACAGCCTGACTTCTATTCTGAAGATAAGAAGTTAACCAGCGCAACAGATCACCATGAATACCTATTCCTGCAAGTTTTTGGATAAGAAGATGATGGGCAACCTTGTCGAACGCTTTCGCGAAGTCGGTGTACACTACATCAACCTGGTGGCCCTGGTCCATGTTAGTGGTAATGCGATGAACTAATTCCACGAGATTTCCTTCTGTAGATTTTTTATTAACAAATCCATGTTGTTCATTAATTAGAAAGGGTCTTAATTTAGGGAATATGCTATCGTACACAATTTTTTCAAAAACTTTACCTATTATACATAATTTAGAGATAGGTCTATAATTTTGAACCTCGTGTTTGTCACCAGATTTCAATATAGGAGCCACAAAAGATTTCTTCCAAATACTAGGCATTTCCCCAGATGTAAGTGATTTGTAAAAAAGTAGGTAAATTGGATATGCTAAGTGGTAACAACATGACTTGAGAAAAATAGAAGGTATCCCGTCAGGTCCCATTCCTTTTTTAATATCAAGGGATTTAAGATATTTCTCTACCAGCTCTGGTGTAACGTAAATTGAATTGATTACTGTTTGATGCATATTGGTTTCAAAATTTTGATGAGAATTAAAATTGGAGATTGAAGCCTCAAAAGTTGATTTGAAATAGTCACTGAACAGATTACAGGCATTTTGTGGGTCATTAGCCGATCGATTTCCAAAAACCACTGTATCGGGAATACCCGAGGAAGAATTTTTAGACTTGACGAAGGTCCAAAAATATTTACTATTAGATTTAATTTTTAATTCTGAATTATAAATATATACGTTATAACAGTATGTTTGTTTAGTCTTTTGACGTTCACGAAGTAAGCTAAATAAATCATAATCATAAGTACGATTATAGATTTTCCATTTCTTGTGATATCTGAGCTTATCGGAAATAGTTTATTATGTTTTGTGTCTACTTGGTACAAAATATTAGGCGCGACAAGCGTAACGAATTTATTAATCATCTTTGAAAGAACTTACGAAATAGTGCCGTGACAAGCTCGGCTCACGCATTCTCGACCGCACATGGGTATATGAAAAAATACTTTGAATAAATGAAGGCAGTAATAGCCCAGTAGTAGCGCGCTCGCTTGGAAACAGCTCGAGTGAAGTGGGTTCAATTTTCGGGTCTCACACCACTAATATTTACTAGTTACGTAATAGTAAACTTATTAGTTTCCGAAAAAATGTGTAGTCCAAAAACTCGCACTTGGCCAATGGTGGACTATAATAAATGTCCCTCGTAATGAAAGGATGCCTGTGCCCAGCAGTGGGACATTAAAAGGGCTGAATACGAATACATAAAAAAACTGGACTAGTAGTGTAAATAAGAGTTAGAATCATAATAAATTTTAGCTTTATACGAAGAAAATACGTCCTGTTGGTATCAAATTTTATAGGCGCCTACAAGAAAATGAACGTTGTTTTTATGGCCGTCATGGCACCCATTACAGACTAGAGGCCGTAAGTTTACACAGGGATTCAAGGACATGCTTTCACCTACAGAGAAAGTACCTTTCGAATTCGTTTTTTTTTCACTGTCTTGAAGAAACGTGATGCGTCAAGGTCAGAGGAAGCCTTAAATTACTTATGTACCTACATACGTGTTGTATTACATGGGCTATTGTGTCTTAATAACGTGAGCGGCAATTTGTATAATGAAACGTTTTTTTTATTCGACAACCATTACATTTTTTGAGTATAACTTTTCGAATTTTTGAAACTATAAGTGAGAAGTTGATGGATGATTGGATGGATGAGTTTTTGTATATAAGTGTCTTATAAATTCCGTTTCATTGTATGATTCCCTTTTAATAAAGCCATAAATATCATTATTTTGTTTAGCAGTTTAAGTACAGTATTGATATATAATATTAACTTAAACGTGAATATTTAAATAGAAAGTATCCCTATAAATTTAAAAATCAATAGAATTTAACGAAAGTTTGAACCTATGACTTAAGAAGTGCTTAAATGTTTAATTTATAATATATAGACTATAGTAGGACGCTATAAGCTGCTGCACTGCTATTGCATATTGAGTATCGATGCGATATGGATGTGAGGATTAAACAAAGTAGATGAAAGTATACCCAATGTCCTACAAGAACAAACATTGTTATCAAAATAACGACCATTCTGAAGCCGTTTACTGTGTAATGATGTTCCTTGAGCTCAACTAACAGGTGAAATGCGACATATAATTTGATATACTCGTAGTTTGTACCGTAATTTCGCTTGCATAGTACGTACATTGATAACAGACTACTTGTTTTTCCTTTAGACTATTTCTATTTTAATTCACTTAATCCCGTTCCGTATACGTATCCGTGATAAAGTAAAAAATATAGATACTCCTTCAATGTTAGTGTAATAATGACAAATGATAACATTACAGATTGTTCCTATCTGATTAAGACGAAGTGCGATATCGTAAGCCGCCATTTTATTGGCGCGACGTCTTGACAGAATGGTAGAGCGGGGAAAATAATTTGAACTTATGTTTTGTCTGCGTATTGTACATATATATTTTTGATACCATTCTGAATTAGTGCTTGACTACGTTCCACCTGATGGTAAGTGGTAACACAGTCAGATGGTAAGTCGCACAAATTCAGTAGCCACCTATTCACTCTCGCCATGAAGATTGCATGTATAGGTGGTGTACGGCTACGTGTTTACAAATACACCGTAACTTATATGTGAAAAAGTATATATTAGTTACTTGCTTTTGACGAATCAACGCAATTTTTTAGCCTAAAAATGATTTAAGAGATCGGGTTCAATAAAATTAAAATTTAGTAATATACCGTAACTTCTATAAAAATAATACGTTTGATAACGCATTGATAGCAATAGGTACATAGATAACCCTAAAACCTTTATAGGTACTCTTTACTTTAAATTCGATTTGTAGTTTTTTTGGTGGCCGGCCATTAAGAACGGATCGGTAACATTAAGATTGAGATAAACAACGTTACACAGGTACATTCTATTCGAATAAAAATAAATCGGAGATGCGTCCAAAGGAACAGACGTGTGATCAGAGGACAGAGATAAATGAAATTCCGATTGAAATATGGGATATTCGAACACATCGGGCACGTCCTGAAGCTCGAATCAAGATAATAAGACGATTTCAATTTATTACCAGATGCCTATCGACGACATATGAATAACAACAAAATTATTATAAACTTTATATATAAATTTATCTGCATGTTCTTAAAATATGGTATCTTACTTAAATACTTCGGATCAGCAAATAAATAGTAGTTGGAATTCATAAAAGCAGTGTTTCTTTTTTCCTAGTAGCTACCTACATTTCCCTCAAAATTCACTTTTTATATTGATATAAATAGGTACTTTAGAAATATTTAAAAACAAATTAACTGTGCAACTATATAATATACTTGGAAAACGTAAGGGTGACTTTTTCGACTTTTCTTCGACGGTGGTCGTAGATTCGAGATTCACTCTGGGCAAATATTTATAACGGCCTTATACATTAGCATACAAATGTTTAGACATTTCCGTGTATTTTGTTTTCTGTACCTCCACGGTATTCTCGCACCTAGTGGCCGTTTAACGTTAGTGTCATACATTCATTTACTTTACCTATTTGTATTTTTAATACCATTTTTATATCTATATAAGATCCTTTTACTGAAGAAGTAAGTACTTAAATATAGTTACATGTACGAACATATTTCACTCGTTAGCCTAAATGTTAAATCGAGGTTGAATCCCGAGATGTGTCGGTGTCGAGGTGCAGCACGTCGTTTACACACGCGGAAGTATGGAAATATACTTGATATTCATGAGGTGACCTACTCCAGTTTGGCAGAATTTTAATGTCACGCCGTACATTTTTACAATATTTTGATGTGATATAATACACAAGATTTTATAACAAATAACAATCCTTTAAATATTTTTGTAATCATTTATAATATATCATTTTTCTTCCACTGATTATGACGCATACGAAATGAAAAAGAAACAGTCGTGATATTTCCCAATAACATGTTAAAAAGTGTAATAAAATATAATTATAATCAAACAGAAACTAAAATTACTGTAAATATAGCGCTAGGTTTGTTTAATGTAAAGGCCGATTTCGTAGAAAGCTATTCAGTGGAAATCGATTTAGAATTTAAAGTTAGAAAGCGGAGTAAAATACGAGTTTGAAACTGATATTTTTTATTACATTTTAGCGCTTTGGTTCATTGTACACAATATATGTCCAAGTAAAGTTTAAGTAAAACCTAAAATGCTCTGTAAGTACGCGAGGGGCTGTTGAAGGCGTAAATAAAATAACCAATACGGATGGGTCGATTAGCAAATGTAAATTGTCTGAGTTAGCCCCGAAGCGGTTGTTACTTAACAAAGTCAGTCCGTTCCGTAACTTGTTAAATCATGGCATTACGAATGCTAAGGCTACGTGTTTCTATTTATTATTTTTATTGGCTTATACCAATAAGATGTTCAAATTAATTTATTTTGAAAAGATCCTGTAAGTAAAATACGTTTTTACTTTAACAAAGTCACTTTTTTTTAAATTCTAGACACGTTTGGCTCAGTTGGTAGTGACCCGGTCGCGGGTTCGAGTCCCGCTGGGGGCATTCATTTGTTGATCTCGAATGTTTGTTCTCCAGTCATGGGTGTCAATATTTATATTATTTATATCAACTATCTGGTATCCGTAACACAAGCCTCGTAGCTTACCACGGAACTAGTAGTCCGGGAGGTAGTGTCAAATTTTTACGGTGATTTTGGCATGGACTCTATGAACTTATTTTGATAGTTAGTACTTGTATGAGAACTAAAATATATGTCAGCTGGCGCGACTCCGGGGCTTTTGGGCTAGACAAAATGTTAACGTAGATGAAAAAAAAATTTTTTTTACTATCAAGTTTCCTGGCATTTTCTCATCTTATGCCCCAGTTTTGAAAACAAAAGCCATGCCAAAATGCTCCGGTCAAATTTGACACTACTCCCGGTCCTGGACTATAGATGTTGCTGTTGTAAAAAATGTTCCAACATGTCCCAACATATCATACTCGTTACGAATGCATAGAGGGCAAACATAGGTAGAAAGATTTTTTTTGCCTAAAGCTAGAAATCTTTGCACACAACGACTCACTGAATATTTATCACAATCGGATGAGTGATTTACGTAAAGAAGACAAACCTACAAAGATTTTTATACATTATAAAGGTATAAAAATATAATAAAATTGTAAATCTTATAATCTAAATGATTGTGCTGCATATTTAAACTATCAGCGGTGAATAGTTAAGAAAAGATCATTAAACATAACATCTTACCGCTTACTGCCACGCTCCACTTACCTGCAAAAGATTGAAAGAAAATTATTAATTGTTGTAACCTTTTACATGTATGAAATAAGTGCTTTTAAAATCAGTTGACTAAAATAATATGAAATTAGTAAAAATAAGTTGTTTTCACAAGTTAAATTAGTGTAGTTGTTAAAATGCGGTTACAACACTATAACAATAGTAAGTAAAATATTCATTAATTACGAACATTTGTTTAATAAGTTTTATTGGATGGATTTTTGTTTTGGCGAGGGTACCTAATACGTTAGGTTTAAATAATTAGAAAATAGCTTTTCAGTGTACCTATATTTCTTATGCTTTTGTCCATTATATATACTACCAAAACATAAATATATAAGTAATTATCCATATAAGATGATGTAAGCATATGTACTATGCGTTTGTGTTTACATTTAAACAGTTCAATTACCAATTATTAACACATCTGACTAGGAAGTGAAGCTTGACTCATAAATAATGTAGGTCGGTCATCGTTGAATCAATGGTTCTTTGCCTAGTAATTAAATGTCACGATTAATGTGTATTGTTGGCTTTGTTTTATCAGATGAATAATTATTATGATCTAATGATTATATCTTATTCACTATAATACAATCGAATAAATATATAACGAATTGAAATAAAATCGCTTATGAATCATAGTATTGTTAAGTTGTATGTAAAGAAATAGCACATCTCGAAGTGTTATCTTTAAGAACTTTGCGCTTTACGCTTTGCAAGTAATTTTCTGCTTTTAGAACATAAATCCTATAAGGATTTGAGGGACTTCTCCAAGACTAATAAATATATCAGTGATAAGTAGTTCTTACTTCGGATGGCAATCATATATCAATAAAGTAAAGGTTGCTTCATAAAAGCTTTCAGTAGTTTCGAAGTGGGCGACTTCTCCTTATTTTCTATTAGGGCGTAGGGTGTTGGTATATACACAAAACACCCACGTGTACCTGTGTGGAAAAATGAATACAGTATTTATCTTTATCTTTATTTGATAAACAGACGTCTTAGTTATTTTAAATAAGGCATAATGTCCGTACATAAAGATGATAATAGGAATGGAACGCACCGTAAGTATGTAAAACATGCATTTAAGTGTCAGTTGGTCGGTGTGTCAGCGCAGCGCCACCGCGCGTACGAGCTTAATCGTGAATCTACACGCAAAAAAAGCTATTCTCCATTTATCTCTCCCATATTTGCATACAGCATGTGACATTTTAATGGAGGTATACAATCTCTTTTTAATTTTCTCATGTATCAAATAAGTCATCTGCGTGTACAGCTGACAATGGCAACTGTATTTTTGTATACCATTCATTCAAACTTTCATAGTAGGCGTACGAGTATTATTTATCTGAAAATATTTCTATTGCAAAGTAATATATAGTGAATAAATGGCCGAGGTAACGCGGAAGAGAAGGACTTAAATCATCTTCTAGCGAATGTCGTCGTAAACTACAATTAATATTCGTCTCCTTATAATGGCTTGAAACTTGTTCTCTATCCCTGCGACATCGTATAAATACTACCAATAATGTGGATATTTAAAATGATATAAAGGGAAATAATTCATGGGCTTTAAAGAAATAGCAAAGCAGTATTGAATTTAACTTTCTCAGTTTAAGATTTTTTGATATAATACCTCATTTACACAACAAAAAAGGTTCACAAGGGTGCGAAGCGAAGCATAACCCAAAGGGAAATGAGAAGTATTTCGGTCATTATGTTAATTGACATCCAATTATAGAATCGTTTATACCTGGCCGTCAAATAGTTTTTTAGATTATCTCCTGCAGATAGGAGGGAAGTTAATGGCATTTAGATGTAGAGAAAAAACAAGTAAAGCGTTGCTTAAGTTTTAATAGGTTTACATTAAAAAGATGTGATTCTTTCCATTTTTACGATGTCATGTACTTATATTGTGGATAAAATGTATGTTTGGATAGGATACAGTAGAGAATGACTTAATGAATAAATTTAAATTATAATTATACTGTTACATTGTTATTAATATGACATAATAATAAATTAACTAAAGTAGTAGTAGCCCTATGGCTCTATATACGCTTACCTAGAATCGGGACGTTAAAGAAATGAATAGAATATATATTAACTCTATGACGCTATCATGACGTTTCGGAATATTTCTTAAATAAGGATAAAATACCAGCAGGTAGATAGGTACTTAAAATCACTAATTAGTTCAGTTCAACTTATAGCTCATAAATGTAGAACTTATTTACATAGAATGTAACGATCACAATAATTAGAGTGAAGGTTTGTCGCGACGTACCAAAGCAATCAAATTACAAATTCAACAGTTAAGAGATGTATGAATATTTATAGCACGAGATACACGAATAACAATTAATAGATACAAGGATAACAGGATTAAAATTTTAAAAGCGTGAAAACGTACCTATTATTAAACTCAATTACGTATTGTATTGCATATTAAGAGTATAGAGCTGATAAATCTTTCTAATTTCACCTCGCTCAGATACCGAGTTAGTGCGCCTCGAAGCACTAATCTAGGCATAGAATAAATTAGTTACACATCATAAATAGAACGATATAGATAAGCTATATGGCCACTTTCAGTGGTAAAAATTGATATCCAAGCTCGTGAAACTTCATATAATAATACTTGATTTAGAGCAACTCAATTGCCTTCGGCTACAAAAACCTGACTAGATAACCGGGCTATAGCCTACCAACGTTTCCCGGGAGTCGTTTATAGAATAAAATATGAGTATTGTATCGATGGAAAAATATCCGCAAGTCGTTGTGTCGGTCCGTTTATGTGTTTTGTATCGAAATCGAGATCTGCGCGTCGCGTGTGAACGACAATGTAGGAGTGCATCGCATGACTAATCTACCCTTTTAGCATTCAAGAGATGGCACAGGCTCTGTAGATAATATGAATCGACTATCGGCTCTATATACGACATGCGTAATGAAAATGTAGAGGCTAATTAATGGGAATAAGCTAGAAAATTATGCGTCGTCCTCTTAAGAGGTCATCTTTAAGGTTGTATCATGTGGTTACCTTGAAATAATAGATTATAGATTAAAATTGTGGCCTTAAAAATAGATACATCTATAATAATGTTCTATTTAAATAAATTTTAAATATGTCGAAACACACTATAGACGTTTTCAATTTAAATGATTTTTATATCATTTTGTATAAGCTTGGTATATTGTATATCTATCAGACCGCCTAAATTTGTAACATTTGTTTGAATATGCATAATATTTTACTGTTGCCCATTAATACGCTGCGGGCACCGCTGCGGGCAAAGGTTAGTTAATAATAAATATTAAAATATATCCGTCATGGAGTATAGGTCCGAGAGCTGTTAAGCGTCCATTGTCCTTACTATATAAATAATCCAGTTAATAGTCAACCTCGCAGCTCATTACTGGACGTGTAAGTTGTCGCCTAGAGCTAGAAAGAACATCGTACCGCAGGAAACAGATTAACAAGTGGTTCAGGGTTTCGCATTAGGATATACTTTATCTAGTTGATGAGTGTAATACTATGATATAATCATGATTGCTTACTCGTTTACACTTTAGCAGACACATTCTCTGTAATGACAACTGCTTAAGCGGTGATATTTGTCGTGTAATTGACTATTACGCCTGGAATCACAGAATTACCAAATGTAGAAAACTAGTATTTTAGAATGTAAAACAAACAATTTTGTAAGTATTCAGTATTGAATTTTTTTAAACGTAACATTATTAAAATCTTGAATATTATTTAATGAATAAACTAAACTATGAAATCATGGTTAATTTTATTTCTTTTCATTATTAGTCAGCGCGGTGTTCTTACAAAGGCAAAAGTAGAAATGTTAATATTACTAAAAGCAATTAAGAATGAAAACATCTTTTATGCAGCTAAGTATCATCTTTTATTTTAAAATGAATTAGGCTTCATAGTAAGTTAAATATGTCTTAAATTCTTAATATTATTCTCTTGACGTATTTCTCTTGAGCGTTACATACAATTTCAACGGTTGTTGCTACGAGTATATGGTATCGTTATCGGGCATTGCCACCATTAAATAAGCGTATAAACTGATTATACACAAATTCATTCTTAGAACGTGACAGAGGTTAATTGATTTATGCCATACAGTGATTAAAATGTTGAATGATAAGCTCTTAGAATTAGTACAACTTTGTCAATATAAGAAGTTTAGGGTCAATACACTCAGCGTGTATACACATAAAGTTAAATGTAGGAATAACAAGAATTATATTGTCTTTTAAATTATCGTATTTAAAATATTGCATTCCATTCTTAGAAGTTTAATACATAATGTTCTCTTAAAATATATAAATATATTAAATCTGTTGTCTTTATAGGGCGATAAAATGATTAATATGACAAGTGTAAAACTCAATATAATATAACTAATATCACAAATGACGAACAGAATAGTCGCATCATAGACGCTATACCAAAAGTGAGTTGTAAAATTAAATTTCAATGGACAGATCCCACTTCATTTTAGTTTTATGGAATGTGGGTCGAAATACATGAATGTATATTATAATAGTTTTCTAAGGAAGGCGCTGAAGAAAACTCGTTTCCTATTAATTCCCACTTTCTACTTACACGCTTCATACGATGCATTTCAAAAGAGACGGGAACTATTCCGCAGAGATGTGGAACGCGACGGCATATGGGTGAATAGACATTTTGTAAGACTTTGCTAACACGAAACTCTATATGAAAAATTCTTTTAAGATTTTGATGTAGTGTTGGTTGAAATATTCAATACTAAAATTACGAACCTATAATAAAAAGTCCGTTAAAATTAACACAAAAAAAAATATTTTTAAAGCAAATCTATAAAAAACAAATTTTCGGATCTTTCAGAAATAATCTCTAACAATTTGACTTCACGGAAAAACAAATAATATGATAAATGCAAAATGTAAGAGTTTATTTTTTTCTCGTTACAACGACTAGTAATTGGAGTTGAAGTAGTGATAGCTGGATTAACACATGCACTACCTTATCGACGTACCTACCGCAGCGGATGCACATGTACTCGTGCAAAGCCACGGGCGATAACTAGTTTAATATATTCGAATGTCGATATCTTTATCTTCTTCTTATTCTTTGTACTGTAGAAAACATATAATCATAATCCTGACTTTGATTGAATCGGGGCTAAATATTATAATATCCAGATGGAATAGATTTCTTACAAAATAAAATAAATTCAAATTTAATATAATACTTTATTATATTTACGCGAAAATTAACGACGTCATATATTATAATAAAATTCTGAGTCGAATCTGTACATCAAATACCCCTTGGAAAATCTTATTGAAATAGTCTTAATTATAGGTACAGAGGCCGAATTATTGTTTTTTTAGTATTATTGTCTGTCTATCTGTGACCGCATCACGAGAAAACTACTGAACAGATTTTAAGAGATTTCAGAACATTTTTACTGCGGAGAAAAATATTTAATTACTAAGATTTCTATTAATTAGTTTTTCGTAGTTTTAATTATTTTTTCATTATTTTTTTTGCGGCTTTAATTAAGGTGAACCGGGGCTATTGTATCTAAAAAGTGAATTTTCTCCGCCCGAGGTAGGTTTGAGAAGCTGTATTTCAGCTACTGAATAATTTACGGAAAATATGTTTAAATATCTTAAACGATCAGATACTTAAGACTTATTTTGAATTAATTGTATTAGAAAATACCCAGTATATTCTTATTAATATTGATTTTAATTTCAAGAACAAATTTTAGCTACATTTACCCCGTATCGGGGGCAAATGTAACTATTACTTTTTACTCCTAAACTTGACGAGATATGATGCTCGGACTCCCTGAATATGATAAACAAGGGCATTTAAGAAAATAATTTGGGCATTGTATCAATGTAGGAAGGCTAGTTCCTACTTAAAAATACTGTTTTTCGTAAAAGAGGGGCTATTGTAGCTATTTTTAAAAATGAAGTGTTGGGATTATGCCTGATAAGTATGTTATATCGATTGTCGATAATATCTATACAATATATCATATAATAAAATAGTAACTTTAAAAATCTGTACATTAAATATTTTAAAAACAATGAATGAATATTAAATAATTATTATTACAATTTATAACGTACTGAACCGATTTTAACCAAATTTTTTGTAGTAATAACGTATGTGGGGGTGATTACTAAAGATACTTTTTATTACAGAAAAATGTTCTATTTTCATAGGAAAACAAAATATTGTTGATTAACTAGTCCTTGAAAAGCTAGCGGTGGTTAAATCTTAAAAGATACGTCAAAACATAATTATTGAAGGAAAGTCAACAATATTAAATATCTTTCTTCCAAGTTAGTGTAACTCAATACCTATTTTTATCAGTACGTACAAAAAGCAGTACTAACCTAACTTAGCAAATCTATCGGCGCATTTCACGCAAAAAGGACTGAATCCATTTGAACGAAATTTTGTGTATTGTACTATAGTACAGTGCATTCTTACACGACATTATTAGGTCATATCATATATCGTATAACGGGACTTAACGCGTGTATTACTTAAAGGTAGAAGATACCTTATTCCCGACATTTTGCTCGGGTTGCACCAGCCGTGGTCACGGGGAGACTGGCGGGGGATGGCATCGCCTGCCACGATTAGAGGAGTGTGTTGCTGGTACCCTCATTTAATTTTAATAATTTGTTATGGCCACTACACACGGTGCTAATATTATCCATCCATCCAAAACCTTCGGCTGGTGGAGCTCAATCCAGTGATTGGTATTTGAGTTGAGCAGATCGCTGATTTCCCTGTCTGGTTATTCTTTACAACTGTGATATGTTCTTTGACCCTCTCCGCTATGGTTCTCTTGGTTTGGCCAATATACGAACTACCACAGCTGCAATTAATTTTGTATATACCCGGTGTTTGGTACGGGATAACATCCTTCGGCGTGCGCAAAAGTTTTTCATGCTTGGAAAACGGAACGTATACAGTCTTAATGGAGTAATTTTTTAGTAGTAATCCAACCTTGTCCGTTATTCCTTTGATATAAGGCAAGTACGCAGGTTGGCGGTTAACCTCTGGATGTTTCGTACGTGTATCACGGTGACCTAGATTCCTTCTACCTACTTTGTACCCATTCCTCTTAAGTACCTCCTGAACATGCGCAAGCTCCGCATCCAAATGTTCAGGGTCACACAGATCATGGGCTCGACCAGTCAGAGTCGTTACTACCGCTTGTAAATGACGTGAGTGATGATGTGAGGAGGCATTAAGGTATCTATCCGTGTGTGTCGGTTTGCGATATACAGTGTGCCCTAGAGAGCCATCTTCTCGCACAAGCAACTTCACATCCAGAAATGCCAGCGAACGATCGCTGTCCATTTCATATGTAAATCGTATTTTACTGTGAATGGAGTCAAGATGGTCGAGGTATTGCTCTATTTCCTTCTTATTCCCTTTAATTAAACAAAACGTCGTAAACGTATCGCTTCCATAGTCGGATATTGAAAGGCCCTATTTTCAAAGCTTTTTCTTCAAAATGTTCCATCCAGATGTTGGCTAAGGAAGGTGCTATTGGGCTACCCATAGCTACTCCATCAATCTGAAGATAGTATTGACCCTGGTAAAGAAAAAAGTTACCTTCTAAGCAGTGTTGAAGTAGAGCAACGTACCGATCTGATATGCCCTTGAAATATAATTTGTTTTTGATTACTTCAAGGCACTCTTTCAGCGGAACATTGGTGAATAACGATTCCACGTTAAAACTCACCATAATCTCATCAGATTCTAGCTGGATCTCCTCTATGATGCTGATAAAATGTCGAGAATCTTTTACATAAGATGACGTGTTTCCAATTAATAGCTGCAAGATTTTATTAATATGTTTCGCCAAGTGGTACGTTGGAGAATCAATCTGACTCACTATTGGTCGCAATGGCACGTCTTTCTTATGAACTTTTGGACTTCCCTTAAGTTTTGGAGGCTGCGATATTTTAGGGCTTTGCAGCCAATTGTACTCGTCGTCCGTAAAAAGCTCCTTATGTTGTTGTACTAGAGAGCGTGTATGACGTCACTCGGGCAGTTGGGTTGTAGCTGATTGGCTTATAAGTATTCGTGTCGGCGAGTAGGTTCCGAATTTTAATATCATAATCTATCGTATTCATCACTACTGTGGCGTTACCTTTGTCGGCCTTGAGAACCAGGATATCTTTGTTTTCGCGTAGTTTGCCAAGGGCTGCGTGTTTTTCAAGAGTAATGTTACTTTTAGGTAACTTAGAGCGGCGCAAAATGACTGCAATATCCTGTCTTAATGCATCCGCATCACACTGTGGCATTTTATTACGTATAATGGCCTCCTCGACATTACAAATGATATTTTCATAAGGAACCCGCTTAGGTGTTGGTGCGTAATTCAAACCTTTTTCCAGTACTGATAAAGTGGATTCATCAAGAGTTCTGTTCGAGATGTTAATCACCGTGTTAGCTTTACGGTCAGTATGTTCTAAAGTTGACTTACGTGAAAGTAGCTTTTCAAATTTTCGGTTGTGTTTGCTACTAGACAACTCAAATATTCTCTCAGCTTGTAGGTAGGTAAGACGGTCACACAACTCAAAATCACCATCCGACATAACAACACTGCAATCCAAGTGTAACGCGTATAATTTACACTGTATATCATTTAAATCCTTGTGGCTATTTCGAATCAATTGGCGTAGCAGGTGGACACTCGTATTGCCTAGAATACGGTCAGAATCCGCTATATCACTACGTGGTTTTATACGAACACATGTAGATAGCAAGTTCCAATCGCGACACTTTTTAAAAAATGTCAACGATTTTTCAAGACGCACTTTCTTCCGACGCAAACACTCTAGCTGACGAACTTTAGATGCTAACTCCGGCAACTCCGTTTGCAATATAACTTTTTAAGCTTTCGCGTTTCATAACTATATCATATATCGTATAACGGGACTTAACGCGTGTATTCCTTAAAGTTATATTATTAGGTCATATCGGAATCGGTTTCTTATTCTCACTACCCTCCACGTGACCCCTGGGTAATGCTAATTGAACAACATTATAATAGGTGGTAGAATTTGGCCATGGCTAACACTACCCAGCGAGCAAAGACGAACTGCCAAATCATCCTGTAGCATGGTTCGTCGCATCAAGGGTTGGCTTGAGTTCCGGTGCGATGTTCGCTAGCTGATTTATACGCGGGAAAATGATTCTGTACAGTTGTACTGCATTTCAATGACAGGTTCTGACCTGAGTTTTGGTGGCTTAATTTGGAGAAAAGCTGCACCACAACCTTTGGTGAACAATTCTGGGATGACTTTCATCGTGCCGGTTGGTGACCTGAGAGAAGACCCGATGGTGATATCCAGGAGGGTTCTGGCATAAGTGTGGTCTTCAGTTAAATCTACCATTAACACTGCTCCAATTAGGGTCATGTTATCAAGAATGCAGCTCTGACTCATCAAAAGCCAAAAGAGAAATGATTTTAAGCAGCGACTGCTTATTCTCTCCTTTTCAGTGTGCTTCTCTAAAATTCGAGCATTATACTCTTATCTCTATGCGGTCCACTACTACCTTGAGATCGCTAAGACATATATACTCTTTCTCAAGGAGACGCAAATTAAGAGCCCTGCCAGCCCAGGATGTACCCGGGGTATTCACTTGAGAAAAATTTTAAACCCCGCGGAACCTCGAAGCGAGTCCGGTTTGTACGCTCGTAATAACATCTGCTACCAACGTCTCTGTACTTTCTTCTCGGTTTTGTGGTGCTTGGTCGATACTGGTTTTGTTAGGTGTCGAACAGTCACATAGCGGTGATCGGAAGACAACTCAGTTGTTCAATTACCTAAACGAAAAAGCTGACATCGTTCAACATCGATATCCAACCGTTCAAATGGTATTTCTGGGAGGCTTCATGCCCACCATAGCAGTAACTGTTTCTATTCATAGAAACTGATCATGCTGGGAGAGGCGTTTTTCGCACTATCACTATCTCACAGTTAGGTCGGAAAACCGAACATCAAAAAAGCAAATTACTTGAACCTTCTGCATATAACTGATCCTGATATTTTCTCAGTCTCAGTTTCTTTTCCCTTGGGAACCTCAGACAACTGTATCGTAAAATCTGCTTATCCTCTGACTCCAGACTCCTCAGTAAAAAAAGAGGCGGGTAGTGGCGATTCAGATGGCAAGTCAGCAGATTGGGACGAGTTGCAGCATTTCTTTGCATCTTACCCTTGGCCAGTTTGTTTCTCTACTAACGATCCGTCGAGCTGTGATGGACCGGTTGCAATAGAGCCAGACGTTACGCTTGTTTTGTTCGGCAGCCTCTCATCCACCTGAGACTGTGTTACGAGGCAAGCTCGTGGTGAAGGATTTTGGCTGCTTGATTGTGCCCGTGCAGATACTCAGTGCTAGTGAGCGCTGAATATTCCGAAAGCACATGCTTGAGTGATTCACCGGGATGGCGACAAACTCGATAGACGTCCTTCATAATACTTTATTTAATACTTTCGGTATTTTTGCGTCTTAACTGCCTGATCCTGTATTGTACAGACAAAACCCTTGGTTTTCCCAAAGAGGTCACCGAAGTGCAGCCATTACACGGACGCTTTTTATGTACGTGTGGCTCATTAAGAGCTTTAAATAAGCGTACGTGCAACTCCTTCTCCTTCCACACGATCTCACGGTCAGAGGTGCTAAGTACGACCGGGGCCGGCCACTTGTTTTTGGCTAAGAATAGGGGAGTGAGTCCTTTATCATATTCTACGTCCATTGCACGACTCTTTCTTTGTCTCGAAGTATGTAACTAACGTTTACTATATCCCGATTATGCATAGTTTTGACGCTCAAAACACTTCAACCACCGCATATACAACCTTATTACATACGATTTTAGGTGCACCACATGCGTTAAAGAGTCAAAGTCGTGCAGACTCTTCTATCCAGGGTTTCAAATTCAGTTTAAGTCTATTTAAGCACGCCGAAAGTGCACATGAGAATGGGTATAAGCCGCTATAGGCTCGGACTTTATTAGCACCCGACAAAAAGCTTTTACAAATTTTTGCCAAATGACCAAAAAAGGCTTCGCTAACAGACTGTTTCATTTTCATCTCATTCATCCCTATTGATTGCGACATACCCAGATACCGGTACGATTCAGGTTCAGAAAGGGTCCTTATTCGGTTTATATAGGGTCGACATTTATCTCAGCCGAATGATTAACCTGCTCCCTCATCACATGCACACTTGTCTAGCTCAAGCCCCATCCTGATAGAATTACTAAATTCAGTGGTGATCTTCAGTAATTTCTGCAGGTGAGTGGCGTTGGGTGCCAGTTAGATAGTTTGAGGTTATAAATATACAGAAGGTAAAGCTCTCTTGTCCCTCCTCTCCGAAATTGAAAACCAGCAATAAACTGAGCTTGGTTTAGAGACGGGCAAAACCAAATTCCTCGAGGAAGTCTCAAACTATACCATCAACTTTGTACACCTCAAGGACCCTCAAGAATATTGAATGGGACACCGAGTCTAACGCCTTCTTATAGTCGAACCAGTCAGCAGAGAAGTTCCGGCGGTTGCGTTTGACCAATTGCTTCGCAACGGAATCGATGGGAAGAATCTGCTTAGTGTAATGGCTACCCCAGAATGATGTTATTTTCGTCTACATGACGGGATATCTTGAGGCTCATGACGGATCTTATCGTCTCAAAGATGGTCGTAAGACACGTAATGGAGCGGTACTTAGCTAGATCAGAGGCATCCGGGCATCCGACTTTGGAGCTAGGTGAGTGATCCCAGTAGTGAAAAGGAACGTGAGCGTCCTCTGCTCGAGAGCTTCCTGGAATTGTCGAGCAAAGGTCGCATGGTAAAATCGAAAAGCCCTTAAGCCAGTAGTGATGCAAACAATCAGGATCCGAACTTTTTTTTGCATGTGGGACTCACTGGTTTAAAGCTCTCACCCGTCTTAATGGGCCGTCGCAGGATCGCTTGCGCAAGCAACTGCAACGTCCCAACGTTTTTTGGCTTTGCGTCTAGCTGGCTGCCAGATGCTACTAAGACCCCACCACGACAAGGTGACCACACGTTGGTCTGGTATTGCTCGACCAGAAGCTTTAAAGTCTGCCAATGAGACCTCTGGCATGGTTAATACAGTGTTCTATCCACCTCAGCAGCATTGCTTCCTGAGCCCGGGATCTTGGCTCCGACAAATCCGTTTTTGGCTTAAGCCATACCAAAGAGCCGAGAGATACGCCGTATAATCCAGGCCAGTGCTCTCTAGGTATTGAGGCAGCATTTAGTTAATGGCCTCAATGACATCCCACGTCACTACATTCAATTTGAGGTGAGAGAGCCGCGGAGTGCTCCGAATCTCTGAAATCGCTTCTTCTAGAATCCTTCTCATCCACTCTAAATCAAGGGCGACTGTTTCCTGGGTGCTTTCCTCAACAGGCAAATTGTGGAAGATGGTAACCAGGTACTCCTCAGTAGGAACAGTTGGAGGCACGATTTGTTCTTTGGTTGGATTTGTCACCTCGGAAACAGCCTTACGTCATAATAGTTCGAGCGCTGTATTTTAAACGCTGAATATACCGAACCTGATCTACCAGGTTTGGTTCCGTAACAGTTATAGTTGGCTCAAGCAGCAGGAACTCACAGTACGTTGCCGCTCGGTAGCCAGTCCGTCAGATTCCTGCAGTGACATTCTCGTTCATTTGAGACGTTTATTTCATGCGACATACACCACCAGTGGCGGGCCCCTAGAGGATCCCGTCGGTGCCAATCTCCGCAAGCCCTAACCTACGCCCTACTACGGGTAACCTAATAAGCTGGTAAATGATTCCCCAGTTTCCTTAATTAATCACCTCTTATGACACCCATGATGTAGGAAGGAGGGCAACATTCTACGCTGCCGGTGCCACACGGTAATTATTAGAAACAGGCACTTGAATTCAATTTATATGTACTCTAGTGTATATCATATACGCTTGGAATAAGCCATCGAAAAGACGGTGAGGTACTCGCCGTTTCTCTCGATATTTCGAAGGCTTTTGACCTGTCTTGCATGGCATGGCTTGATGTCTAGCATGGCATTTTTATCATTAAGCTTCCGGCATATGAAATAACCACTGGGTTTTCTAGCTGGATGTCTGATTTTCTGATAGAGAGATCATTTCGGGTCGATGACGGCTGCTTATACGTTATTCCCGCATCACTCTTCCTGCTACTCAACAACGATCTTCAGAAACCCGGTATCTTTGGATGCGCTGATGACAGCGCTGTTGCGGATAGATACTTATCTAGTTCTAGAACCAGTGCTACTAAGATCCTTGAGCAAAGAGAGGTTTTGGTGAATCGCGTTGACTTGAGGTGTCCGACTAGAATTATGCCAATTTAGTTAAGTTTAATACCACCAAAACAGGCGTGTTTATTCACCTCAAAAAGAACCCGATTAGACAGTAGTGAGTGCTTGAGTTAAAGTTACGTGAGAGTAGAGCTTTCGTGGTTGAAATCCAACCAACTCACGAAACGTTTTAGTTCAATGTTTCTGATACAAACTGCTAAATTGTGAAACACCCTTCCTACATCCGTCTTTTCTGCCACTTCAAGGCAAGAGGGAATAGGAATCTCCAAGGCAAACGTGCTCCAACCTAGACCTCATCAGTGCTTCCTAGCATTGATTGTCGTTAAGCGCATTCTATCTAATAATAATAAAAATGGTGACATTTCAAATCCAGTTTATTTTGCTAACTCTTAATGTATACAGCAAAACTGTGCAACATCGTGCTAATCGATGTTCGCGTTCATACAAAATGAGCTGAGCCGATACCATGGACTACAAAGATAATACAAAACATTTTATTATCTCAGGAATATTATTCTCTGACTGATTCCGGCCACGGCGTCCAATCTCATTGAGTTTGCTCAACTGTGCAGGAAATATTACAGTGCAAGTGTACGCGCAGACACAAATGCATTTTCTATTCTTATCACTTTCATACTCCGGTGAGACGACTGTTCGACACGACTAGTGAGAGCTAAGGCGCAGGACTGACGCTGACTGACTGCTCTCCGAGGCTCGGGGGTGACACATCGCCATCTTCCCAACTCTGGGCGATTACTGAGACTTACTAACCAGAAAGACTCAATAACTAAACTACACTGTAATTGGTTAAAAGTAGTAGAATTAAACTAAACTAAATGGGGAATCAATCGTTGGTACCTTATAAGTTACCATTAAAACAAAAATAGTTTTTGTACTTTTAGCACGAGCGAAACCGCGGGTCCGCTAGTTTTGATTAAAACTCGAAGACATTATATGTTCCACAGCTGTATAATATATTTTTTTATGTATGTTCATCGATAGCTCCGTCAACTGTTAAGCGATTTAAATAAATAAATATAAATGTTGGGACAGTTTTAGGTATATATTTTTATTAAATTATACGATGGTAAGCACAATCTAAAAGTAAATTGTAGTTATAAAAAATTATGTTAATATATAATAGTGTAAATTATAAACTTTTACAGTCATTTACTCGCAAATTCAGTATTTTTTACTTTATCGATAGAAAAAATACGTTGGCGTCACTAATACTTTTATTTCCATACTAAAATCTACGGGGCTATTGTATCTTTCATTGAAGATACAAGAGACTTCCGTAAAAATTTTCGTGGGGCTATTGTATCTTCATAAATAACTCTAGATAACTACGGCAGTGAAAGAAATTTATTATCAATTAACAAGCAATTATTCTTTATCTTTAAAATTTCCATAAAGTTTGTTATATAAGGCTCACATTAAAATTTTATCCACTAAAACACAACAGTAGGTATTCAGCGCTCTCAATGAAAAATAGTCGATCAAAAATAATGCGCCATCAGTAAAAAAGTAGACGCGATACAACTACAATCTATGATCCACTCTTTTAAGCATTAGTTTCTCTATCAACTAGTAGTGTCGTTACTCCTTTAACCGACTTGTGAAAGAAGATAAAGTGATTAGATACAATAGCCCCGGAGCTACAATAGCCCCGGTTCACTATATATTTTTGGTTTATGACGTTTCGTATGCTTTAACAACACAACACAATCATATTCACGGAAAAGACCCCTCCTTAGTTTTATTTGAAACATTTAGAACGTATTTATCCGTTTTGTTTACATCACGGTTAATCGTGCAGAAAAATTAACCTAGTTTCATTTGTTTAGACATCCATATATTAACTTCATGCTAAAAAGTTTCAAGAATTATTATCTCACTGTTATACTATTGAATGGAACACTATTAAATGTCTATTCTCATTTCCTACATTTCCTCACATGACACCTTAAAGAAAAGCTAAGCTACAATATCTCATCAACAACAGACATGCATACATATAAAGATTTAAAAACATTACCTTCACACTGAGTTAGTACCTATATATACCAGGTTCGATATACAGCCACTCAGAGCTACAGCAGTATATTGTTATGCAACATAAGCAACACCTATACCTACTCGTAGATAGTATATATATGTATATATAAACTTAAACTTTTATTCTATTTGAAAGTTTCATTTTTAGTTCTGTGTTAACATTGTTAATTAAAATACGAGTTTATTAGATGAATAGTTTTAGCGAGTACATTCTAGCAATTAATTTGTTTACTCTTCAATTAAGCCAATTCCAGTATGTCAATAGTTACCCGTGGGACTTTTTTTGAGCTTAATTTACGTTTTGAAAGTAATTACTGTATAACTGTATAACATTTCACTACTTTTTATGTAGTTAAAAACTTTTTTATCAATCTGACGTAGGTACTTCGGTACATAACTTATAGTAGGATATTATAAAAGGATAACTCTTTAAATTTTTCACTGTTGCAAAGCTTTATAGTAGAAACAAATAGACATTTTAAAATATTTTTTAATATAATATATAGAAGTCAGTAATCGCAGATACTACGCGTATCAGTTATGATTATATAAAAAAAATCTGATTAATCTTAATATTTCCTGAATAATAGCAGTAGATAGCAGAGAGCTTACACTGTTTTATCGGTTTATTTGTTAAAAATTCAACAGAGTACGCGAACAAGGTCGAAACCATTTTTGCTCATAAAAAGCGACGCTGGATATAATATTATTTTTGCTCTGATTCAGGCAAGGTCAGGATTGTGTAAATATGTGAAGCACGCTCTGTTTGCTGTAATGGATTCTGTTTCAAGAAATTCATTTTGAATGAAAAACTTTAATTACACTAAACTTTACCTTTATGTCTCGTCGATGTTAATCCTATATTATCATTATAACAATATTTATTCACGATTATCTCTGACAGTAAGATTTAGAAAATGCCACAAACATATGACCTCGGGCAAACAATTTAACTGTCAGATACCACTGTCTACTGTATTCAGCTATCGACCAGGGAATATTATCAAATGTTAGGTAACTTTCTGAATATATATTATGCATTATGTAACTAAAATGTACGTGAAAAAAATACTAGCCATCGTGTACGGCACCTTTTCTGATATGATGTTAAATAAAAAAGAGCTATTACTATTCAAGTAAAGATTAAGATTCAACTTTTAATAAAGAAACAATTTATTGAACAGGTATGTGTTAGATACGTAATATATCAGAATTATTAAAGCTTGCACAATATATTACAGCAGTGTAAAGAATCAAATATTTTTTTTACAATTACGTATGATATTAACGCTATCAAATTAATTTTTATCATTAAAAAAAATCAAACTGAAAACCGTGAAAATTTTAAATTTTTAAACTTATAAAAGATCTGAAAATAAAAACACGGTCACAGATTTAATATAGGGCAATGACGTCAGATAAAACTGACGTCATACATATGGTAGGGTGAAGTATCAATTAGAGTTTAAGTTGACCCACATACAACGGATGAAGTGGAAATAGAGCAGTGTCATATGAGGGAAGCAAGCTCATTAAAACAACTTCCTGAATAGGATGATCATAGTCTTTCCTAAATATGTTCGATGTTATGTCATATAACAAAGCTTTTTTCATGTATCACAAAAAATGTCATTTTAGATTTACGTGTAGGAATAAAATACGTTGCAAAACTATAATATATTTGAATGGTTTTTAATTTTGTGCGCTGAAACTGTTAAAAGGTTTCGAATGAAAGTACAAGCATAGACAATGAAGAGAATAGAAGATCAACAGTCAGCAAGTAGTAACACATATTTTATACTAAAGCTTAACCCGAGTCACCTATCCTACAGAGTAATGCATCTTTAGAACCCAGGTTATCTCTGCAATATAATAAAATCTGTTCAACAATTTCCTTGTATAATAAACTTGTGTTAGAATCATACCTCAAATTACATAAGAACACTACTTCCGGCTGACAACTTGCTTTACTTGTGGCTTCCGAAAAAAAGGGTTGGCGGGAAGTAGCACGCGCGCAGGAGTCAAGGATTGACAATTTTCGAACTGTGTAAATGGTTATGAAAGTAATTAAAAGTTATTGTGTGTGATTTGTGAAGCTTCATAAATATGTAATTATAATAAATTGATTTAATTGTGGAAAAGTGATCTCATTTTCGGAACCCTCAAACTTGCAACTTTCGCTCTATACTCTTTTAAATCTAAGCAACAAGCATATTATGTAGTAGCAAAAGGAAAATTATCCAACTTAAGCATATTTTCATTTTAAAGAGATGACAATTTTACGCCCTTGATATGCAATATAAGGAGACCCGTTGAGAGCTTATAAAGAAACGAGGTTACGTTTACATTTGGTTCATGACTTTAACTATATACGGCGTATCTTTTTGCCACTTGAACCGTAAATCACTCTTGATGTTTCATCCCATTTCGTCATGTTTATTGAACAGCTGGAGTTATGATTAACGTTCTGAAAATAGACACTGGTATTACGTTGGCCGCTGATTGACACGATATCTGATAGTGTTGCAACTTTACAATAATATTGGGTTATTTCAATTATACAATCATAAGCCTCTTGTTATAATTTAATTAATTTATACAGCGATTAAAACTTCAATTTCAAGCATAAACAAGTTTCAAATGAATATTAAAATGGAAGTAAAGAAGAAGTCTAGAATAACTTAGTAAATTAATTCAAACTCATTGGCATTTAAGTAAAAGCGGCAACGGGTGGACAGGTAAAGCCAATTAAAGGCTCGCAAGGTAAATTACCCTAAGAAAAAAAGCCGTTTAAAATGTCACTACGGTCTCGGGGCTACTAATATTTCCGCAGGAGCTATCTTTGTGGAGGATCTACTACAATACCATTGTATCGTCACATTGTAGTCTAACTTTGGAACACGACGGACGCGCACGAACTTCATTACACGTACAGTCTCTATTCTCTAATAAAGCGAATATGTGTAGCGAGCTTAAGATCTAAGAAATGGAACTTATCGTGACAACGCCCACGAGTGATAATATCGCCCGACAATGGCCCCAAGAAATTGGACTTTTGTGATCACGTAATTTAAGCACTTACCGGGCAAAGCGTACAGCGTATAATGTCAGCTATACCTAGAATCGTAGACTATTATCTTCTATCTTTAAATTAAAATAGATACATCTTCAGATAGTTTGCGAGTAAATGCAATTAATATTAGTACTTTCTAAATAAGCTAGTATATCTTTCAGTATTTTTTGAGAACTTTAGACTGTCCATGCACTTTATGGTTCTTTGACGTATGAGTATGAATGTATGTTTGTGCAATGTTGCATGACCTGCAGATTTTCTAGCTATGGTTACCTCCGTATACAATCGATTAAAATCTCATTAATCTTGCGTGATTCTTAAATATGTTTATTACATGAATATTTACAAGGTATACATTAATATTAATTATTTTCTGATATAAAAATAAAATTACGGTTAAATTTCTTCAAAATATTATACAGGATATAACAAAAAAATATATACATGTATACATATATACCTCTAGTACCATCACCGTCTACGGTGAAGGTACTATATATATATTTTTGATTTCTTTTTTTACCATCTACACAACGGTAATTAATGGACTTACCAGAAACATATTTTCTCATTAAAGCTTTAAAAGCATCCGCTGTGCTAATCATGCATAATTTGACAATAGGTCAGATCGAACGTCTACTCAACTAGTCGTTTACTTGTAATGGGATAATTTGTCCTCATTATTTCACGATCGAGAATCAAGGGCGGAGTTTTGTCGGTCATCTATCATTGTTTGCGAGTGATATGACGGAACACAGTCTATTACTCAACAGACATTATAGTTTACAATAATGGACATTTTACAGCCCATGCATGTGCCAAGACGTTTACGACGTATTAAAATTTATCGATTAAATCTATGTAAGCTAATGAAAACGATCAAACACCTTAACACTGTATTAGCTGCAATACTTAACATGCATATGTCAACTTTGTTGCAAACATCTTATTTACCTACCTCAGGTAGATAGGTACTGATATATGTAACAAGATTTAATTGAAGTGATAAAGTAAAGATGGCTCTCCAGTTTTGCATATTCAGGCCACCATCTAAGTGGGATTATATTAACGAGCTCATAATAGGATTACGTACGTCGCAGTGTCCCAGTTCCGTGAACCGTTACCGAGCCGTACCGCCGCCGGTGTGACAATATAATGATTGTCTATTTATCGGCACTCCGCAATAATGCGTTCTTATATCGGAACCTGTCAAAAGCAGCGTGTGGACCCATCAATCTAACATATGTGGTACACGATTATCGTACGATAACTGCATTCCGTATAAAGAAAACTCGTGAGATGAAATTTCTTTCATAATAGAAGGCGAAAGCGGCCGCTATGGGTGTATTATGACGCAGTGACAAACTAAGTTGGGAACTATACATACTTTACAAGTCATATCACGCACCATAATTGAAAGAGGCAGCGCGATCATGAACCGCGTGCCATTTCACTATACCGTGACTCACGAATTAGAACTCCACCGAGATCGTAATTATAATGGAGGTATTTCATAGATGCCTCTCGAATGAGAATGTTCAATAAAATGCTATAATTGAATCAAAAAAACTCAAATTAAGGTCAATAATGAGACAATAGGAGATAAACGCGTGCCCACAATGTTTCCAAATGACATTAATAAGTCTTCCTACGAGAAAAAAATTCCACAGAAGTAGGTTAGTCTCGTCTGAATGGATGAACAAACATAAAAGAAATTCAAATTAATGTTCACAGTCGTGATGAACGTTAAGTGAAAATAAAAATAACAATTTGTTTCGTATATTGGCATTGGTTTATGAGCAATAAACAAAATGCAAATACGAAGCAAACATTGTTAACGACATGTGATGAAACGGTTACTTTATAAGTAATAGTGGAACAGATAAGTCGGTTAATTTCTTTTGTGTCCGGTCAACTGCATGTTAGTTATAGTGAGCCGTGTTGAATTAGTACTATGATTTGTAAAGTAACGTACAAGTGCAAAACATTAACCGCTATAATGGATGTGATAATAGATTAAAGCAAAAACCACCACATAACTTGTGTAGTTAGATAGTTAGTTAGCTAGCAATTAAGTTTACAATAAGTTATCATCTTTTAATGAATAATTACTATAGAGTTTGGAGGCTAATAAGAGCGTGCATAGACGAAGGGTTTTAATAATACTGGGGGATCATTAAATATAGATACGAGGTGGCGATAAGTTTAGAAAGTGTCGAGGCAAACAATAAGCACAAGTTGAGCGGGCGGCGACATTGCTGCTCTCCAATTAACAAGATAAGGTCGATCGAGAGAAGGTGCCCGCAAACGGTAGCTACGTCACGGTGGAAAGCGAACAATCGATAGATAAAATCTATTGAATACTACAGCAAGGGACAGGATAGCGCTAGCGCAGGAAGCTTTTATTTATTATATTTCATCATAGTTTTGCCACTTTATTATGTGCAATAAACATAAAGTAACGTAATTTTGATATCGTTCATTGACATATTTTAAACATCAATATATAGTATAGTTTAATACGGAGTTGAGTATGTTGAGTACATCCTATTGCGAAGACATATGTATGTAAATTCGATTTTTCTAAAATAAGAATTAGAACGAAATTTTCTTGATAACTTGCCGATATCTCTCGATTGCATGCACATATTTGTAGAGTCCTAATTAGCCAATGAATAATTTAATGTGATTAAAAATCGTACCAAGAACTGAGTAGGTACAAGTCACTAACCAAGAAGATCAGACGTTAATAGCGAAATAATAGGTAACCACAATGTACATAAAAACTGTACTGATTTGTATTTATTATTTTATCAAATGTGATTGTATGTTAATTAGCTTAACTTAATTAAACCGTAAAGAAAGTAAAAGTTGAATTTATATCATAGTAATACACACCATAGCATGATAGTATAATAGTGAACATCGTTATATATAGTAAGTTGTATGATTGAAGGTTTTTATCACAAGTTACAAAAACTCACAGCGAAAGTTTTACAATTCAAACTCTTGTAAAAATGGTCTAAAATCACATTAATAAAAGTACAAATTGAATTAAACCTTACTAATAGTTTTATTTAGTATGGCACAATACTAGTATTGTAATTATTTAAGTTAAATCTGCTCTAACATGCGCATTGATCAATCGGACGTCGCGTCGCTGCGCTATGCATTTACGTCAGAATTATTATTATATTAAAGTATACTTTTTCTTAGCTAATAATTAAGAACAAGTAACTGGATGGTATTGAGTATTATTAAAACAACGAAACCTGAACGAAAACGAAACAAATATGTAAATTGTTAAAATAATTATGCATTAAACAAGAAAATAATTAAAATAATTCTATTCACGAGACGAAAAAATTTACGCACATTTGCCTTCTCGAAACTTATTATATATGATTACTTTAAATGAACACGTATGTATGTACCTATAGTTATGTTTAATTTTCATTTATGCTCCTTTATAATAAATATTGTTTTATTTAAAAACCATTTGTCTTACGTGTTTGCAGTTAGAACTTAATATTTTATAATTATTTAATTTCACGATGTAAAACCGTATACTGAAATACAAATAATAATTAAAAATAAAATATGGAATTCAGCCACATTAGTATTGTGAGTTTTATATACAACATGTATAGGTACTTTTTGATGCTAAACAAATAGAATCATTCGAATCACTAGCCGAGAAATCAAAAATTCATATTAATTGTTATTAAATATTTCGCTTTAAAACGGTAGTCTCTTTTATTTCACCAATCAGTTCACTTTCGGAATGATTAACGGTTAGTATAAAGCCGTTGGCCAGTTTGAAATGGCTACGCGTTAAAACCAACATCTCGAAATGCTTTATTGTATTAGTGATGCACAGACGAGATTACGTTTAAGTAATAAATTTTATTTCTGTACCGTTTTTTCAATCGGATTTCTTTATTTTTGTTTGTTTCTAAACTACCAATTACAAAATATATTTTAATCAAGATAAACGTTTGCTACGACTCTTTCGTCTTATTTTATTATTAAGAAATACTTTGCAAAACAAATCATAATTGGTTATTTTAATCTTGCTATATGATCAATATTGCGAAAAGTAAAAACTATTATAAATTATACTCGGCTCAAGAGTGATGAAAAATGTGATAACAACAGCATCTCTATTTGTCTCTAGACACATTAAATGTGTTGACGGTTTAATTAATTACTTTTCTCTCAGTATATCTGGCTCCACTCTCTTGACCCGTGCCAAGATCCACTTTTCTATTAAATCGTACTCGTTACGGTATACATATATTCTTAAAGAGCCGGCGTCCAGACAGGAAACGTCATCAAAAGAGCATAAACACTCAAATTTATTGCTTGCCCGAAACTGGAAGAAAACAACTGACTATGCAATTATAGTTATATTATGTAAGGATAAAGTTATGAGAAACTGGTTAATGCGAAGTGCTGTCTAGGATTTTCTTTATAACTTTATGCAAACTTTAGTTTGTTTCACAAGACCCGTTTAATTTGATTATGGATGTGGAGAAGGTTTGATTTATTTTAAATTATCTAGAATTATTATTCTGTTCCTATACGAGTTACGCACGACTATTTTAAATTCTAATAACCTAAATCCTAAGGCTATCTATAATAATGTAGCTTTACTAAATACAAGTTTATACTCACACTTATTAGACGAGTGAATTACTTACATCGCTCGGTTTCGTCTGTTTGCTTACAAGTAGCCTGTGTGTTACTCCAGGTCGTAGATACTCCAAGATATCTATCTATAAAATATTCTATGTCGAATCTATACATGAAACATTTTTTGGAAATCTATACTAACTAATTCTAATCTAGGGACGAATCTAAGAGGAGAAGGGTGAATTGTAAGTTATATAATATAAACACTCGCTAATTTATTAGTAGTCCGCTTTTAAAAATGATATTTATAATGATAATCATGAGAGATGAGATTTATAATGATAATCATGGCCAACCAAAATCCACCGATGCAGTAAACAGGATAATTTTGGTCCGCAGTGGATTTATCTGTCAGCAGATCATAAACGGAAATTATTCAATCTGCGCAGCATTTCGTTCAGTTGAGAGCGGAATTAACGAGCTTACTTCGGCGTCGGCCGGACTGATACGCTTCCCTGTTCTAAACCGTGTCAGGTATAGTAATGATATCTGATTCTCAAACGGTTTCCGCAATATAAATTTATATTTACATACAAATATTTTGTTCATATAACGAAGAATATTATTAAAATTTTCAGATTTTGTATCGGTTAAGGAAGAGGAAGAACTAGTAGGTAGTGTTGGAAAAATGTAATGTTAGTAATTGTAACGGAAAAATGTTCTTTTTATTCATTTTGTAACGCTTGTTTCTTTTATATTTTTATTAGCTTAATATTTTTATTACGAATCTGCGTTAATGCGAAATTACGAAATCGCCTCATAGGTACCTAAACAAATTTTGCACGTGCGAACGGCAAAAACAAAAATGAAGCTTCACTCTACATCTATATATCTACATTTAGGCCAAACAACAAAAATTCATTACGCTTGAGTACGGTTTACAATAATTTGCATAATTGATGGGCATTTTTAAAACATTATGCATCGTATTACTTTCTGATAGGGGTTAAATTCCCGTGCAATGGATCCAAAACATTTGGAAAGTAGGTGTAAATAGTGTATGCAGGCATGTAGACAGTTGGAGGGATGTCAGGAAGCGCGCTCGGGTGCGTCCGGGTGATGTCCCCTTTGAGTCCACCCGGTATACCAATTTCACTGCTAACTGGCGCGTAAGGTGAAATTCCGTGAATTTACGTTAGTCTGCTTTATTCAAATGTTTTGTACCGGTAAAGTGATATTTCGAACTTGTTTAATAACAGCAGCCGTAGATTTCAGATTTTGTGATTGACAATAAATAGTTTTTATATGTTAATTTGAATATTTAAAAAGTTGTTAGTGAGGTTTGATATTATTGTTGCCCGAATAGACCTTCTAGACAAGAAGCTTCAGCTTTAACGTATAGTTATTTATATACATTCCTTACACAAAGATATTTTTAGATGTTTATATTTGTAAGTCATCCTTATTCAAAATGCATTAGGGTTGAATAATTACACTAAATTGGCAAGAACTTAATTACGCACAACGTAAAGTAAAATATATATATATATATATAAAAATAAATTAGCAAGTAGCGAATGCCTCCTCCTATTCAAAATCGGTCTAAAGTTATTTGAAAACGAGCTTTTACGTTGCTCTATTTTCGTATACTCATCAATAGGAAACGTGAAGCTATGAATAGCTTATTTTAAAATGTTTATATATATATATATATATATTTTATTTTTTTTTGTATAAAAGATAACTATTATAATAATAACAAAATAAATAAGTAAAATAAGAATATAAATAATAACAAAAATAATAATTGTTCCTTAAGAATTTTCGTGGTTAGTGGTACGATTATTTTATCAACTTAGCAGGTTGATGTCGTGTCATAGTAAAATAAGGAGAATGTCACAATCCCACGCTGTCAAACATCCAGGCTTGTTACTTGTTAGCAACCGATATTTCGCTACCGGTACGGCTCAGCTACAAACCACGAAAGGTTTCGTAAGCGACGCGGCCGCACTTTCACTGCAAGGGTTTCGTAAAGTCTGCGGTTATTTAAAAGAAATTTTTTTTTTGTATTTTATTTATATACCTACTACACGTTCTAAAGTAAGTAAACTTTTTTGTTATATAGTTAATTACATATTATATAAAGCCCGGACTTTTTAGTTGTTTGTTTAGATTATCGATTACTCGCAAATCTTAATAATACATATTGTACCTGCACCACTGCCATCGCATTTTCTTTGTGCATTGACAAAATATTCTGATAACTTTATAATAACTAAATATAACTTATCTAATTAAGCCTTAAAAATCGAAAAGCAATTTTACTAAAATAATTTGTATGAAAAATATTTGTGAATGTTTTTCCTAGAAAATATAGTTAGTGTAAAAGAAAATAGGACACTCAGTGCACGAACCCAAAGTGCACGTATCAGAGCTCGACGCCGATATGTAATCCGCCAAGTTATTTAGAACGTGACTAGTGATGACACTGACATGTTTAGTGTTCACGTCAATACAAAATTAATGACCATATAGCGTACCCTTTGAAGCTATTAATAAATATTTAAAATTAATTAATATAGGGTTAAAAATGGTTATATGCCTTAAGGAGTGAAACAAAATTTAGATACTAAAAATGTAAACAATACTCACAAAAAATAAACGCCTATCTTTTTGAAAATGTTCAAAAATTGTCATTTGAGACATCACATTTTTTTAAAGTTCAAATTCTAATATTGGCATTTAGAACGCAAATAAAAAATATACGTTCAAGTTGTAATTAAAAAAGTTGAAACAATATAGGTAAATATAGGATTTATCGCGCGATTTACATTACAAAACTGATTATGTTTTATTAAATTCCAAGCAAATAAGAAATATTCTATGACGTCAAAATATGATCTGAATTGCCGGAACAATAACTTTTCAACCCCTTAGTCGGATTAGGGATCAAATTCAACCGATACATTCATTATAGGAAGTATGTCCAGCTGACAAGGCCTCTGTACCGACTGTTTGCAAAAAGAATGAAAAATTCCACATTTCGTAAACACGGAAGATATACGACCATTCATAAATTTTATTCATGCCAAAAACGAAAAGTATTGGTATTGGTGCAACGGGAAATCTGTTCGGTAATATTTAAGCTTTTTGAAGTAATATATGTACTTACATATATAGTTATTAATAAAAATACATTTAACGAGTATTACATGTATAATAAAAAGTAAGGATGTCGAAAATATTTAAAAGTAATTTGTACTTGACATTATTATGCTTACTAACATTCGTGTATGACGTAAGCTTTAATACTTATTTTCTAGATAAGTTTTTTGTATACAATAATTGAAACAAGTTTTTTGTATACAATAATTGAAACAGATCTAAAAAGGAAAAGTATTTAGGCCTTTTATTGGATGACAAACTCATATGGGACTACCACATTGACAAAATCACATCTAAACTCGCATCACTTACGGGAGCATTACGAAAGGTATCAAACTGTATTCCTTACAAAAACAGAACAACTATTTATAATGCCCTAGCTAAGCCCCATCTAGAGTACCTAATAGAGGTATGGGGCTCAGCCGCACAAACACACATAAATAAATTACAACGAGCACAGAATAAACTAATCAAAACACTATTCCACTACAATTACCTTACACCAACTAAAGAGCTGTACAAAAAAACCAAACTCTTCAACACTAAGCAACTTTATACTTACAATACATGCCTTACTATAAAAAAAATAATAACAAAAAATCTACATTCTACTATAACATTTACACCAAAACCTATTACACATGCACTTAGAAACAAAATCAAACTCCAAATTTGGCAACCCCGGACGAGATCTTATGGCAATAAAAATATAATGTGTGAAGGTGTACTTTTATATAATAATTTACCAGATAATATCAAAGATTGTAATAACATTAATCATTTTAAAAGTAAGCTAAAGTCATATATCCTGGATAAAATTTCATAACTGTATATTTTTACAATACTAAAATCAACACAAAATCAATATTGTAAATTTTAATACATTTAAGTTAAAACAAGAAAAAAATATTTAAATTTATATAATGCATGCGTATAATTACTCTAATCTCTGTAAAAGTGAACAGTGTGTTCTTATGAGAATAAATATCTTTAACCACATATAATAAAAGATAATCATAACTCATAAGTATATTTAAGGCTAACTGCTCAAAAACAATATAAAATGGTAATGATAGTATGAACATTGAATATAAAGTTCACTTATTACACAATACTACTCATTTGGTGCTTAGGTTAGTTCGGGGCAAGGGCCGTTGCGGCCAAGGATATTTGCTACGGAGAAGGGACGCTTGTACCGACATTCCAATAAAGTCAACAATATTCTAAAGTGTTAACAATTAAGAACAAGCGATTATTTTAATTCTTCACCATTCATCACCAACGACAAACGAAATAACTAACGATTACGTAGATTAGAGGAATCAAAATAATTATTCTTGTAAATGATTTTTCTTACATGATTCGGACAATACACAGTAGGTAATATTATACTTCTTCTCTTCTATACAGATAAATAAAATTGGAGTGTCTGTTTGTAAAATAATAACAGCTTTATTTTAAAAAATGCATATGTAATTGTATAACGTACCTTTCCTTTTTTGTCTGTATGTCTGTTCCCGCTAATTTCTGAAACGGCTGGACAAATTTTGGGTTTCAGTGGCAGATAACTGATGTTATAAGGAGTAACTTTAGACTACATTTATATAATACTGAGAAAAAGTAGTATTTTCCCTAAAATAAAAGGAAAACGTAACTAAACACGCACCCGAGTGAAGCAAGGGTTAACCGCTACTACAAATATAAATAATACTAAGTGCATTTAATGAAATATTCATGAATATTTAGAGATCTCAGAAATACAAATATCTACTTTATCGTAAAGGGGGTTTTAAACTATTTTAAGTTAAGGGCCGATGTTGAGGATAAATATTGTCATCCGTAGTAGGAACTCGACTGGAATTCCTATGCAGGCTACGCCCGACTTTAAGTATTCAAATGATAGTCATCCATATGTGTGACAATGTAATACCTAACTCAATTACTCGATACGTGTGTCTTTTAACAAATGCCTTTGGGTAACCTGTTATATCTGTAGTAAATACAATCGAATGAAGTTTGTTATCGTTAAGATACAAAAAATGCTTAAAAATAATTTCAAGTTCACTTTGTAATCTCATCTCTCATTGTTTATTTCGTTACAGTCTGAAATCTGAAGTGTTTATATTGAACGCACATTGAGTCAAGGTGACTTGGATGTCATTGAGATTAGTTATATTGAAGTAGATAAATTATTCAAACGACTTCCTCCCAAATATTGTTCGATCATTCAAATAAATGAATGCAGTCAATCTCTGTTAATGTATTTTTTGCTAAAATTTGGCAACCGTGCAATGAGTGGAAAATGCGTAACTAATTTTGATATTTGCGAAACAAAAGTTTAGTTAAAGCTTTCAACTCGATGAACAACATTTAAAATAAATGGTAAAATTGACATTTTATTCATTTTTAATATTAATTGTAATTTATTAAAATAACTTTTAGTAAAAAAAGAAAAGAGAAAATATAGCAACAATAAAAAAGCAGTTAATCAAAGACAGTAATCTAGCAATTATGTAAATTGGTTCATTCGTATAAATGACTTGAAAGGGCGAATGGAAATTGTGTAGAATATAAAAAACACGCACATACAAGATTTACTAGAGGGAATAAATAATAATAAATAATTAAATAACAATTCCAAACGGAGGCTCAACAAATAAAATTGAAAGACAAACGAAAAAAGTAAACATAATATTCACCATAGTGAACATTAAAGAACAAAGCAAACAGTGTTGAGAAATGAGGCCACACGAAGGGCCATGTACTGTCGAGTGCGAAAGTGAATTACACGGCCCAAGGCTGACCGGTCTCCTCAAACCAAGTGACCTTTATGTCGAATGATAATATCCTTGTTCCCGCATCGGTATGCAATATTAAAACCGCGGATATTAACCTACCTGAAAACAATTACTCGAATAACATCCCTATTTAGTTATTGGCAAGTCTTAATTTTGCGCAGCGATAAAGGTAATAATAGTCACAACGACCTGCTTCGCTACCGAGTTCTTTGTCAATTATCTTGACCGGTCAATAACTAGGTGATACCCGGCAGGTTATTACTTTTTAATACGATTGACACTAGCTTCCGCACCTCGCTCACAAAGAAAAAGCTCATTATGGTTAAATATCTAACTATAATTATTATTCTATATGACATGGTAATCTCATAGACATGTATATTGATTACATTCGATAACTTCTACGTAGTTATTATCTACACACTACAGAATAAGGACGGCAATAGACATCTCAATAAAATTTTAGTTACTTATTAGACAAAATATATAAAAAGTGTAGCTAATTTTTAAATACTTATACAATAATTGCCGCCAAGTTTCAAAATTGCTTTTCTAACAATCTTGTTAGTCGTTGCAATAACAGTAACTTAATTGGTAATAAAAATAGCAATATTTGTCGAGTTTATATAGTTACTATGGCAAATAAATTAACTGTTATTATTCGTAAAATAAAAATATTGCTCGTTGGAAGATTTCCATGATTAATGAGAAGTGAACTCGTCGAATTTTAATGATATTTTTAACATTAAAGTATTTCTATAATACATGTAACATTTCAGTTGTATTTCACAGACACAGTATTAAGCACAAATTAAATAAGAAATATATTTAGCTTTACATTTAAAATAAAAATAAACATATTTACAGGCAACTAGGTCATGATCATCCTAATACAAAAACAATTATTGTCGAATATATTTTATTCTAAACCTGCATTATTTTATTGTACAAGTGATTAATTGAGGTTAGGATTATTAGGCCGAGTTACGATATTAGTCATGTGTTTTGATTTTAATTTGTAATTTCTAAGCAAGTTTTATGTGTTCTAGTGACACACTCATTACGATAAGTGCAACACGTTAATTGAACTACTTTGATAAGGTAAAAATGTACATAATGTAATGCATATTCAGGTTGCTTTGCTTGGCCTACTGACACCTCAATGAATAAACTTTTCGTCGAGATTGTGGAAACCTATTATTAGTCTGTTAACAGTGAAACACGTATAGATAATAATTGTTAAATTCAACCTAAAATATATTTAATCTATTAATGTGGTTATTATCACATCAAATAATAAGTTATTATATATTTACATTATATATACTCATATTATTATTAACTTTGATAGCTAAATATTCTCATACTTAAGTCCTTTAAGCCTTATAGTTAGGTACTCCTGAATTTACTATCAATATAAAGCAGATAAATAAAGTAGTTTATGTATTTTAATAAATGCTCGTACAATCTTACCGCCATAAAGTACCTACTCGTATAATACGAACAGTTTTCAGCTTAACCTTACCTAATTTATATATAAGCAAGCTGTAGTCTCCTATAATTGAAGGAGCACACATAATTGTTTTATAATAACTTTGTATTTTTTAAAGTAACGTGTGTATTCTTTGTTGGAGACTCTTATGAAAATAAAATAAAATAAAGGTTTGCTACTTATTTCACCGTCACCATATCTTTAAATTTAGCAAGTTAATGAATATTTGAATATTCCGATTTTTAATACTAAACAACTTTTAATAATAAATAGTTACAAGGTGATATTTGTAGAGAGCATTTAATAAAAATAGAACCTATAAAGTTAATTACAAAATTTTTAGTATTAAAGGACATTGAATTTCTGTAATATTGACAAAATACCCTATTATTTATTAAAAACGTACAACGCTTTACATTCCTGCTCGACCACTACCTTCATACCAAGTAAACACTTAAACTAAACGTACTTACCACCACCCACCGCCCTTACGTGCAACGATTAAAATTTAAAACCGCCTTACCCCGTACATCGACCCAGACGGGCAGGAAAATACACGAAAAACCCCTTTTGTTATAATGTTCCCTTATTCATAGCAGTTGTAGTAGAAAAGTGTTTAATTTTTATATTTTCATTCACTAAGACTTTAAAATATCGTTCGGTATATTAAAACTAATTAAATAATTACTCACCTACCTACTGCGATTTTTTCTGATAATAGAAAGGGTAGATGTAGATCTCAACGATAAGATATAAATTATATGGTATAGAATTCATTACGTTCCAATTTTTTATGTATGATCTATTTCCGACATCGAATCGATTTATATATAGACGTTGGTAGAACCAATACTTATCCTAGAGGCACCTAAATAAATAAGGTAAAAAATTGACGAAGTGATATGTTGTTGAGGGATGTGTTTATAGTAATATGCCATACCTGTGGACATTTAATGTGGTTTTTATTTTAAATAAGATTGGAATTTTCTTTATTTATTGGACTTAAAATCAATACAAATATTGCTTTATCAAGTCAGTCAGATAAACGTTAAAATACTTTACGGATGCGGTCAGTTCATTGATCCAATTTTTATTTTTATGATATCTATGCTGTTTATAAAGAAAACCGTTTACAGATACAACACTTCCCTATATGGTATATCTATACAAGTGAAATTTTTTGAAAACAAAAGGCAAATACTATTTCGTTCTATTAAAATGTAATACTGATACATTTTATAAATAAAAATATTATAATAACCTTTTATTAATAATCCACAAAAAATATATTCAACCGTTAGTCACCGTCAAGACACATGTCTCGTCAAAACTTTCGCATTTGTAATAATAATAGAATCGTGTGTGGACAAAGTTGAATACAGAATCAAAATCCGTT
The DNA here is from genome assembly GCA_905231865.2 of Boloria selene. NCBI lineage: Eukaryota > Metazoa > Arthropoda > Insecta > Lepidoptera > Nymphalidae > Boloria > Boloria selene. Next base: position 3,068,350 of record HG993142.1, read on the forward strand.
TTCGTTTCCGTCATTAGCACGCTTATACGGACACGCGGACACACCTTATTACACAGTATTATCGCGATAACGAGAATATGTTGGCTGAGGCGGTACGGCGCGTATATTCTAAGAAATTAAACCGTCCGTTTGGCACTACGTTAGTATTGTTTAAATAAATAAATACAAAGCACTAGTCTCCTAGAACGCGGAAATGTCTTGCATTCTAATGCGTCGTTACTTACTAAGACTTTGATTAATGTTATTTATTACCAATAGGATCTTGCAGCTGATAAGTTATTAGGAACATTTATATACATACACATATATGTATATACCTAAGAAGATACATATATATGTACATATACGTATAATGTGTATGTATCAATGAGTGTATGTGAATATCATAATCAGCAATTTAGTTTGTTTATTAAAAAGAATTTCATGAAAATTCATTTTAAAACTCTTTGATATAATCATTTAAGTACATAACGCTGGTCGTAGCATAACCAAAGACATTACGGAACAATATTTATTTTTCTAACCGTCTCGTAGACCCAGACATTAGCGCATTCAAACAAACGAAAAGTACTCTTCAGTTTAACGTACAGTATATTATATATTATGTATATTGTATGTACCTACCTAAAGTTGGTTTGTACGAATATATACATACATATTCACTATATGAATTAATAATGTATTGTGATTCATTTCACGGTACGATTTTAGACAAGTTCTAGACAACCCCGTTACGCGTCATCTACATGAGTCAAAACTTTATTCCGGTTATGTTTGTGTAATCTAATTTCGAAACAAGATGAACAAGTATTCCAATTTTTTTCATATGCCGGAAAACTAGTTGAAGTTATTTTGATCGCTCAGTATCCATCTATATTAAACGATATGCCTCGCCGCAACATTAGCGCAATTTATTTATACTTTTTTCCTGATCCTCCATGTCTCATACCCAAATAATGAACTGCCTCAAACTTTCAATTATAATAGTCAGCACTTTAATTAAGAAGAGTATTTTTATTTTTCGTAAGTGACTCGAAAAAATTACGAAGTTATAATTTATATAAAAGCTTTCAACCCCAGGTTAAATTCAAAAATACTTTCTCGGCGGACACTTATAAAAACACTCCCTATAAATAATCTGCTCGAAAAATTTCGTATCTGAGTGCGATACAGGAGTGAATGCTGTTTTGTATGTATGTATAAAAATGACAGATAAGTCTAATTTCTGTAAAGATTAAATTTTACAATAATACGCAGATTTTTATATGTTTTTACAGCAATTTAATAAATATTTGTACATAAAAACTATTTCCATATGCAAATAAGATAGATCGTATCTTTTACCTAACAAAATTTAGGTGACAACAAAAAATGAATGAAAGTATGTAATAAAACTATAATTTATTAGGAACTAAAAGAAAGCAACTGTTACCGTCTCGGCAGCCTAATATATTTGATTGAAATGAATACGGTTGAATTTTAATAGTCGATTACTTTTTGATTAAAAGTCAAAGCAAGTTTTATTTATTAGGGATGTAATTTAATCAATGGACGTATGCATAATATGTAACGGTCACTTAACGTAACGAGATATTAAGCTTGTCTTCGAAGAATTTATCTTCATTCTTAGTTTTAGGTTTAAAATGCAAAAGCAGCGTGTAACATTATTACACTATAAATAATTTGTGTCATATGTAGATTTTTTTCCTTGTGAGTCTACACGGCGAACGATTTGTACGTGCCTTTCTCGAATTTACTTATATATATTTGAAGTGATTTCTTATCTTTTAATTCATTAAAACAAAATAATAATTATAATATATAAGATTTCGAAAGACATGAGTAGTCCGCTACACTGCACTAGGCATGCGTTGTGGGACTATAGCCTGATCCCCTCGCATTGAAGGGATGCCTGTGCCCAGCAGTGACACGTAAAAAAAGGACTGAATTCAATAATTTGCTTTAATTACGTAGTTAAAATCATAACAAGCAACTACCAAAAGATTTTTATTTCTTCTAATGATCAGCTAAAACAGTAGGTTTTAGGTAAGGTACTTTTGCCTCTTTGACTCTATCCAAATCGCAAGGGCAAAATATGATAAAGCATGTGCACTGCATATTTTACTATAACGTTTGACTTGCGTCTTGTAATAAATGTCTGCTAATTAATTTCTTATCCACGTCAGTATCTGAGTTATCTACAAAGGAGTACTGATGTACGTACGAACAACATACATACATAATATTATTTACGTGTCTAGGAAACGATTATGCTAACATGCGAGAAAATAATTCAGAAATAGTTATTGTATGTTATATTTATTAAAGGACGAGATACGAGTATAAGCTAAGCTCAGTGATAAAATATGCCACTCGTTAAGATCTACTTGATAATTTTGTTAAATAAATTCAGAATCGAGATATCGCTTTGCTTCTAATTTAATAAATATACTATTATTATTACTACATATTTGTTATATTTTCATACTTTTCCTCCGAAGAGCAAATATAATATTGTTTTTTTCATTGTTGAATATAGTTTGTATAGTGCTTATAGTTTTGCTCCTAACGTGTTTAAATTATCAAAACCGAATGTTGCTGTGTTAAAAAACCAGGACGATAAATATAGATGTTTATCTAAATGGCTAAATGGTTAACATCAATATACGCCTCATGATGGAAACAAATCCGTAGCCTCCAAATTCATTATCAAAAATGTATAATATATTATAATATAATTAAATAGGAAGGTCAAGGTTATACATTAAATTTTTATCAAAAATCTCTATATCGAGCATTCTTTAGATATTATGGAAGTCAAATGTACCTACTATCATAATTAGAGGGAATACAATATACTGTAGATAATTCTTACTGGACTCTATAGAATGGTTATCGGACAGATGGATTTTCTGCGACATTTATACTGGAGTCAGTCAGTAAGTAGTTGTGAGATAAAAAATGCTTCCGCAATAATTTCCTTTTCTTTGACATCGCCTGCAAACATCTTTGTTTTGATAATGTTGACTCTAGGATTACATTACATTGAGACAACGTCGAGTTCTTTTAAATCTTTATATTTGAGTGTATAATTAAAAGAAACATGATATGCCAGTGGGAACACTCCGCTTTGATCTCAACGACCACGGTCGGTTAAATACGTATACCTTTTCTTTGTTAGAATTCCGTATAGATAGGGAAGAAACCTCATTATGATGTTTTCATTGTATCAGTCTTTAAAGGTGTGTAATTGTGTATCAAGTTTTAAAGATTTAAATGATGGTTAATTAATCAAACATGAACAGCTAAAAAGGTCTTGATGGGCACAAAGATTATTTTAAAATACAATATGACACTTTATATATGAGAATCATGTACGGTCCCTGTAGGATAGACTTATTATCGATATACGAATATTAGCGAAGTGAAGGTGAGTCGGTGTTGTTTTTGTTGTTTTCATATCATAGCGGACTTCCGTTAAAAAACGTTCTTATTTAAAATAACACGATATAACGACGAAATAAGTCGTAAACAGTGTCTTTGGCTTAATTAAATTAGAAAAAATACTAACTTGTGTGTGGGGGTACAGAACACTTGATACGTAAACTAACTCACATTTGGTTTAATTCTTTATTTAGAAGAAAATTCAAAAATAACTAATGTCTATTGTATACTAATTAATTTATTACAGTTTACGTAATCTCATGGTTATCTCACAGAAATGCAAGTCGAAAAGAACAAAAAACTAAGTTAAACGGAAGTTAGTTTTTGTGATTGTAAAACGCAGAGTTAAGATCTACATCAAAATCCAGGTGAAAATAAAGCCGAAATAAACTTAATCAAAGCCATTCACAAGCTCATTGTAATTTAATGTAGAAAATATTCAACAAAATTAGTATAATTATATAAGGAAACATTAAGTGTTATACTTTGATGAACTGATAAGTACCATTTACAAAGCGAAATAAAATAGTGTATACACCGCGCATCTTTTGTCTGGGATATATTTTCTCAAATCATTGCAAAAAATATTTAAAAATATAAATTTAAGCAATGGTTTCATATTAAAAACTACCTACTTAATAAATAAATTTAAAAAATCAATGATATCACAAATCAATAACTCTACCTATCACTTTCGAAATCATAATTATTAGTAACCCGTCTCTTCACTAGTTTTTATTGAGATTGCAGTTTGGCGAGCTTTCGCCTCGCTTACACAAATATTCACTTTTTGCGAGAATCAAACCCACTTTCCTCACAGCAGGCACACTGCGTCTCGTCGCAACAACAGAATTTTCCAGTATTGACACGACTAACGCGGCATTACTTTATACAATCAAAAGCAAAAAACTATTTGCGTTCACTTACTATTACGGCCATGAAGATCGTGTAGAGTTAACACACAAAAAGAGAAGAAAATTATCTTTGCAAATATCGACTACTTTTAACATTAAAATAATGTTATCCCGTCACACAGATATTAATTATATAGCACCGTAACTTTATGCCTGTGGCGCAATTATACACTTAAACGAGGTAAAAACTTGCGAGTAGGTAATGTGTCGGTTCTTTGAATTAAAACACAAAGCCGAGCGAAATTGTATATCTAGAACCAGTTCACTTTGTGGTCGGTTTGTCCTAATAATTACGTTTAAACACAACGATATGTCTACGAATATGTTGCTACGTATTCATTATCGCGTCTGTTGTGAGCGCGCAAGAAAGTCTGCGGGCAGATTTTAACGAAATATCTAAGTATATGATATTTTTGCATTTGTGTTTGAGGAAAAATATATTTTAATCTAATATTAGTTTCGAATAAAATATTAGTTATGAATAAATATGCAGTATGTAGTAATTTAAGAATAAATAACAACTAAAATTTGTCTTTCTGTCTGTATATGAAATACTTATGAGACTTCTTTACAGAAGGACTACATACATGATGGCAAAAGTGCACATGACACTATTAACAATTAAATAGTATAATTGATTACCGGACTATGTTATATTTAAATCATTTTAATACTTTACTCTTTAAATCATTTTAATAATTTACTCATTTTATACTTTATGAATAGTCAAAATTTGCTATGGCCGATATTAACAAAAAGCAAATAATGGACGTTTGTTCTACGACTAAACCGCATGCGTATGGAAATTATGGGCAGCACCGGATTGGTATTATAGTCGGCATTCGACTTAAAGAGTTTGACTTCTTTCACTTAATTAAATATCGCTTTCGTATACTAAAATATAAGATACCCTAATTTTATCTATTCTAGTGGGTATTACAAGACCACAGTTAAAATATTTACAGCAAACTGACTAACATAAAAATGACTTTATGTTATTTAAGTAAATGTTAATGAGATATTATATTCATGATACATTATTCAAACATTGTCATTTCAAAGAAAAGAAAATCGTAAATAACGTCGCTGAAATTAGACTTATATGTACATTGTACATATCCTATATATTTATACATATATGTACGTATGCAGCATATTTTTACGTACATTTGAATTGACACCTTTAACTGAACCAACTGAAATAACTGTAAACTAAGTTAAGTGAATTGTGTTCATCGAGGCTTTTAATTTAATTAAAATTTAATCAGTAAAGAACTAAGTGACTAACAAAGTGAAGCATTGCATGTAACACAAAAAATAACATTTAGTACGTGGGCGAGCACGATGCAGAATAATAATAATTTTTTATGGCGACACTTTAATAACATCACGGCTTAAAGTACGCTTGTTTTGTTAAAACACCATTAACCATAATTGGTATTAAATACCAGAAGTATCACTTAAAAGTTAATTCTCTTATGACACTGGTAATAAAACAGTTACTTATACGTGACATTGACAGTAAATAAAGTGAATTATTATTATTTTATTTATTAGTTATTAGTATCTGAATGTGTAAATTATAACTAAAACTACGATAAATACGTGATGGAAATTATCCATTAATCAATATAGCGGATAACAATTTTTAATATTATTAGAATATGCATTAAAATTAGTAAAGATAAAATAAATCACTCTAAGTAATAAATAGTACAAAAATTGTATCTGGCAGCTTTGGACGTGTTATTTGAAATCGTTTGCATAATATAATATGAACACATTGCCTCGGTAGCTAACATAACATGTTGGGCTGCACATACGTATTACGTAGGTTCTAGCTTCGAGTGCCAGACCGGGTTAAGTTATTGAGTCTTTTGGTTTAATAGGCTTCAGTAACAGCCCGGAGTTGAGAAGTTGGCGATGTTTAACATCCGTGCTACGGGGGCATATAAGCAGTTGGTCCTCCGTCTAAATTCTAAGTGGCCGTGACAGAAATAGAGAGCGCACTTTTGTATCTCCGCGTACACTTGTGTACTATATTATGTCCAGCGCAGATGGTTATTTTCAATGAGATTAGCCACCACGCCACGCCGTGACCTATCTAAGTCGGGAGGACATTATTATTATATTGTCATAAAAACCTATAAAATGCGTAAAGCATTATTACTTATATTTTAATAACTATATATGAAAATTATCTTGTCCATTGGTTCGTATCGATTTATTATTAATGTGTAATAGATAGATACCTATTTATAAAAAAATACATGTTTTACTTAAAACTAAGTAAATAAATAAAAGGAAATATTAGCCGCTAGCATGCGACACGATGCATTTAAATGGCAAAAATTACGTATACACATACGTATGTATAATTGAAACACTAGTCGATGTAAACCATTTTTGTCACGAACTGTTATAATGCATGCTTAAAAAAACAACTTACCTATAAAAGGGTAAATTGTGTACAAAGAAAAAGATAAAGAAGACAAGCTTATCTCTGAAGATGAATCGTAAGATTCGTAGGGTGACGTTTAGACCTAAAGAGTTTATTTTTATTTAAATAATTAAAGTCAGTGACAGGTTACAAGTCGAAAATATGATGATGGAGATTTCTGAATACCAAATAGAAGACTATCAAAGAAATAAATATTCTTTTACATTTATTTGAAAATAAGCTAAATTTTGCAGATGCAAAGCTTCCATACTGTACGCTTGATACTCTGATATTCGGAGTGATCTGTAATAGCGCAGGCAAGGGCATCGCGTGTCAACAAGACATTAGCGATGTATGCAATCTTGATCGCGCTACGTAATTATAAACTTTCATGCGACACGATTACAGCCGTCATGCTATTTAATACTAATAAAGTATACATAATGTCTTTCATCTCCAGATGTCCTCGCGCAAGAGGTGATCATAAGATTCGATTGATCGGTATGTTTAATCATCAATATTTTTTAACTATCCTACATGTCATTTGCAGTCCGATAAAGAATTTTTCGCCATAGATTTTGAAATGTATGGATTTCATTTTCTTACCTTATAAGCAAAAGGAGAAAAAAGAAGTGTTGCAGGTAAAGTACTTTACCAAGTTAATATTATCATTTATTCGCTAGAGTAACGCTGTATTACATGAATATAGAAGAACCGCCCTAGATTGATTAAAACCGTATCAAGCTAAGACAATGCTTCATGTTTATTCGGAAAACTTTATGATCTTAGCTCTTAGTAGTCTTAACATAAAATATAAAAAACTTAAAACGTATTAAACTTTGCTTATAGCGAATTCAATATCTTACATTACACCTATAACGATGAAAAGTATAACGGTTATTGCTAAATCCGAGGATTTTTTGTGTTCGCTGTAATCTATAGTACATCTACTAATATAATAAAGTTGACGAGATTTTTGTTTGTTTGGTTGATGCGCTAAAGCGCTTAGTTCGAATTGAAAAATTACAACCAATAGGAGCGGAAATATATTCCTTGTGAGAGCTTCCGTTGCGTGCGCTACGTATACGGTTAAAGTTACGCAAAAAGCGTTCATGGCGGAAATCCCGCAACAGCATATTATGTCAATCTTTTAAGATTTACTACTGTAATCTAATTTATGGTAATCAAATGTGTTTTAAAATAATGCATTATTTGCGAAGGTGTCTTTATAAATATGATGATAATCATTATTTAAATGAATAAGTTATTCATTACAATAATTAATATGTCAAATGTAAGAATTTGGTTTGTAATCCTTACAAGAAAAAGCTTAAGGGGTCGTCCATAAATCACGTGATGTTTTTAAGCAACTTTTTAGTCCCCCCCTCCCCCATGGTGATACGTGGTGAGGTTTAAGATTACCCCCCCCCCCTCAAAATCACGTGTATTTTTTTACAAAGTACTTTAAAAATCTGAATATTATTTTTAAATAAAGGTTAACAGGTATAATCTAATATAATTTTGGTAAATTAAGCACCGTGATAAAAATGTAAAAAATCTAATTAAGAAGAATAAATGACAAAATAATACTGGCTTTCTCACACATGCTCGCTATTCTACTGCGGAGAAGGAAGTCATAGAATAAAGCACTGTCATTCTACTCGACATACAACATACTCTACTCAGACGTCATGGCCGTCGATAACCTTATTATTTCACACCAATGATGTTTCACACTTCTGTGTGGACTTCTGCAGCCTTTTTTAAAAGTAAATTTTTTCAAGATCTATTGTCCTTCCTTGTCCATCAAGTTGGGTTCCATAAGAGTCATGCGGAAGTATGAGTCTAGCCTACTGAGAGTGACGCATAATATACTTACTGGTTGCTCCTTTTTCCGTAGTTTTTTTGTGCACTAGCACCTACAGAATCCTTACAACTCGACTAAAATCCTGCCTGAATTTTCTTTTTTCTCATTAACAAAATCAATGGGATATGTATGGTCTTTGACTGTATGCATACCCTCTAGTTTCGGCCGAAGGTCAATTTACTTTGAGCACTGGGTACATCACCCGCTAAAGTTAAGTTAAAATAGTATTCACTTTTCTTAAACTTTCAGTGCTGATATTCACATATGTAAATATAGTAAAAGTTTTTGAGAATATCATTAAAAATGTATAATTCGTCCGTCTGTAACTTATAACTACTACTATAACAATGTAACGTTACTTATAGTTTATGTATGTCTTAACTTTTATCATCATCATCATCAGCCCTTTTTAACGTCCCACTGCTGGGCACGGGCCTCCCTCAGTTCGAGGGGGATCAGGCCATAGTCCACCACGCTGGCCTAGTGCGAGTTGGCGAACTTCACATGCCTTTCGAAAACTTGTTAGGTTTTCCCAGACATGCAGGTTTCCTCACGATGTTTTCCTTCACCGTAAGACAAGTGGTAATCATGATATAAATGATTCGCACATGAAAATATCAGAGGTGCGAGACCCGGATTTGAACCCGCATCACTCGGTTATTCAAGCGACGTGTTACCGCTGGGCTACCACTGTCAAACCTTAACTTTACATAGGGGTCGTCCATAAATCACGTGATGTTTGAATGGGGGGGGAGGGGGTTCGGAAAAAATCACGAAATATCACCAGGAGGGAGGGGGGGTGTAGTGAGTTATCACGTGATTTTTTTTACTCACCGTTGGGATTATCCCGCGCGCCGCGACAATCGCCGAACTTTTATAATAATAAGCCTAGTCACCTCCAAAACTTCTCTGAAAGGACCTGTACGGGAACTACTATTGCAAGAAATGGCACTATTAAAAGCTATGCTATGCTTTAAAAAATCGTGTATTATTAATTCTTCATAACAGATGATGAGACCAATAGGATGGGCCAAACATTCCCCCAGACACACGAAGCGTCGCTATTAGTAAGAATGGAAGTGTAATAATGAACCGATTGGTCTTAATTGCTTTGGATTGCTTATAAAAAGTATTGACATACTTCCATTAATATCATGTATAAAAATTAAGACATACATAAACTATAAGTAACGTTACATTGTCATAGTAGTAGTTATAAGTTACAGACGGACGAATTTTTTTAATGATATTCTCAAAAACTTTTACTATATTTACATATGTGAATATCAGCACTGAAAGTTTAAGAAAAGTGAATACTATTTTGACTTAACTTTAGCGGGTGGTGTACCCAGTGCTCAAAGTTAATTGACCGTCGGCCGAAACTAGAGGGTATGCATACTGGTCTAAGAGCCGGTGGGAGATCGACCTTCACCGATCTGATAACCAGATGAGACATAATTTTATCAAATATAATTTATAAACAAATATGCCTATAATGACTTGCCTATCTGAAAGTGCTCATGGCTATTTTTAATTAAATTAACTTTAATAGATTTTTTTTTCATCACTTTCTTTTGATAACCAAATGATTTTTATTTCACTGTTAGTTTTTAACACAGAATATGCCTCAGTAGGCTTGCCTACTCATTTTTGTGTATAGCTACCTGGCAAGCCGATGTGAACAGGTAAGTCAATATAGGTGACTCTATCGTTCTGCTAACTTATCGAAAGTTACATCAAATTTTAGATCATTTTATTACAAAATCAGTCATATAGACTTGCCTGCAAAAAATCATACTTAAAGCACTGTTGCCTACTGTAATTATTAATAATTTTATATAAAAATATTTGATCTTTAAATCTACGATTTAAAAATAATATTCCGATTTTTAAGGTACTTTGTAAAAAAATACACGTGATTTTGAGTGGGGGGGGGGGGGGGGGTAATCTTAAACCTCACCACGTATCACCATGGGGGAGGGGGGGTCTAAAAAGTTGCTTAAAAACATCACGTGATTTATGGACGACCCCATACATGATATTAATGGAAGTATGTCAATACTTTTTACAAGCAATCCAAAGCAATTAAGACCAATCGGTTCATTATTACACTTCCATTCTTACTAATAGCGACGCTTCGTGTGTCTGGGGGAATGTTTGGCCCATCCTATTGGTCTCATCATCTGTTATGAAGAATTTATAATACACGATTTTTTAAAGCATAGCATAGCTTTTAATAGTGCCATTTCTTGCAATAGTAGTTCCCGTACAGATCTTTTCAGAGAAGTTTTGGAGGTGACTAGGCTTATTATTATAAAAGTTCAGCGATTGTCGCGGCGCGCGGGATAATCCTAACGGTGAGTAAAAAAAAATCACGTGATAACTCACTACACCCCCCCTCCCTCCTGGTGATATTTCGTGATTTTTTCCGAACCCCCTCCCCCCCCCATTCAAACATCACGTGATTTATGGACGACCCCTAATACAGTCTGTTAATGATTGTTTCTTTATATAAAAGCATGTACTACATGTGATAATACAAACCGTACCAACTGAATACTGACTAAAGTTAAGGGCATATAAACTAAACAGGATATCTGAACCGAAACCGACACACAAAGTGCTCACTTAAACTATGCTACTTACGTTGATTAATCGAGCGTTTAATTAAGCGTACCTGAAAACAAAAAAAAATAACATTAAGTATTGCAATTCATTCTAATTACACTTTTATTACCAGTCAATTGCAGTACAAAGTGGTCGACAATGGTAATGATGTCACGGTATATTAATTCGTGGAGGTCGCGAAGAGATTCAGTAGAAAGTAAAGGATGATGATGTAAAGGGGACATGTACCTTGATTTTCTTGTAGATGTGATTAATTATTGTGAACCTCGATATAGCTGGAGATGAAATTGCAATAAAACTGACTAGAAAGTTGAAATGTACATGGTAATGATACAACATATTAGAAATTACGGACGTGATATGAAAGAATATAATAGACATTTTTGATAGCACCAATTTTCATTGTACCTATTTCTTACAGGAAAGGCTTATGTTGTTTCTTTTTTTACAGACTAAATACATAATATTACACTTATAAATAAAGTTCTTCGTATATTATGAAGAAATATATATTTTTAAAATATGTACGACGAATATTTTATGTATTACTTTACATTCCTATTATGGAGATAATAAAGCAATATTAAAGGTGAATGCTTCACACTGTGTGCGCATAAAGATTAAGCAATCAGAGCGCGATAATAAATTATAATATTTGCGAAATGTTATTTGAGAGTAATGCTCGTATAGTTCATTTCGAGTGGTTCGTGAGAGGTTAGATTGGTGCAGGAGTGCAACTCGACGGATCCAATTATCTTGAAGCGAATGGAGATGACAAAATTGCAGTCATTGCCTATTTAAGATTTTTATCGATATCGATTACCTTTTATTTTATTATTTTTGGGAGTTCTCAATTTTAAATGAGCGTATTTTTCTAAAAATAATAGTAGTAATTAATTAAAAAAACTAGATTATTTGTTAGAAAAACATTATAGCTAGTAAAGTTATCTCTGCCAGCTATAACTTCAAACAGCATCTACAATCATACTGACACGGATGTTTCGACATAAATTAACTGGTGCTTTCACGTAAATCGAAACCAGTTTATAGGAAAAAAGCGCACAGAAATCGACAGGTGCGCCGGGACGTCACTACCGGTCGCCGGCTGATAAGCGAATGTATGCCGGCCGTTCACCTGCGCCCACTGACACAGTCTCCCTCTCCCTCCCGTTACCTCTGTACCGCGTTCGAATGGGATGCATGCTCTCGAGCACGGACAAAAGCGAGTGCACGCAACAATTCCAGTCGACAATACGTTATGCGACATTTCAATTTGTGCAGAAAATATCTGCGCTGTGGTAATTACAGTTATCCCACGATACAATAGAATCAGCCGTGTAGAAATTTTAACTAATGTCGTCACATTTAATATTGGTTAATCCGAATCATCACTTATCTTGTGAGTAACGTAATTTTCATCTTAACGTAAGACTTTGGACTATTATAATAAAAGCAAAAGTTTGTATGTACAAATGTCTTTGTAATCCTAGGTACCTAGAGATAAGGTACATCATACGCTTAACATTCAAAAAGCTATTTTAATGGTCGACAATGTATGGAAAAGCTCTGAAGCAACAAAACTCATATAATATGATGACAGATAAACCATACTATACAATACCAAAACGAAAGAATTAAGCAAAATAAATCTTCTATATAAATAAAAATGAATGTTTCTAAGCGCAAAACTCGAGAATGGCTAGCCAGTTCAGCTTATTTTTTTTTTATTTTTAAAAAACTTATACTAAGGGGGGTACCCTAGTACCTAAAGTCAAGAACATAAGACAAAAGCTTTGATCGTCACGACCCAAACAGTTGGTTAGTAACACGGGTTTTTTATTACACGTGAGAACTAGAACCACCTAGTAAGTATATCATACTTTATTATGATCTGCAATAGCACGCCCACTTGTTAAAATTTGCAATCGAGATAAAATCATCATAAAACATATTCTATGTGAATTGAATATTATGATATTCAAACAAGTTACTGAGTTATGTGAACCTAACAAGGAAATCATTAATGCGTGTCTGATATTACTTACAAATTAATGCATCTTAATGCTCTACGCGTTATGTGTATAGGAAATTTATTATACGAGGGCTAACATTTTATGTAAATTGTTAAGCTATCTACTAAATAAGGTACATATTAATCTATTAAGATAAGTATATTGTAGTTTACTGCAATTTACTTTCCGATAATTTAACATATTTTTTTAAAGTCTTATAAATCTATTCAGATTTTGAATTTTGTGTATATATATATATATATATATATATATATATATATATATATATATATATATATATATATATATATATAATATGCTTCACCTTAATATAAATACAATGAACAGAAAGCCAAATATTAAATAAAATGTATATAGATAGTTTATCAAAACAATTTCCACTTTCATTGTTGCATTTGAAACTATGTTATAAATCCAGAACTATCGTTAAAGTCTAAGATACAATACGCTAAGGCTTTATACGGAACATTTGTAGGCAGATTTTACTTTCACAATTGCACGAAAGAGCCAAATTGTCCACAATCTGCGGGGAACATTCATGCAGCAGTAAACGGTAGTTCGCCACCTATTTATGGTAACAATGGACGAGTGAATAGCGGCAGCGTTTACGTATAGATTTCATTGTTTGCATTTTTCGTTCCAAAAAGACAAGACATTAAGCGATAGTGATATATAGTACTGTATATTTTTAAATTATTATAAAAATTTCATAATATTGTATCATGAATGAATATACATAGCGATCCACAAGTGTAACTAAGGCCGGCCCAAACCTATAAAAGCAGGATACATTCTACAGAAAAGAAACACAATACGTGTTGAGTAACTAAAGGTTACATTACTTGATTTTCTGTAACATTGAATAAAATAATCGCAATTAAAAAAGAACTGAATAATCATATCGCAATTATTGATAATAGCTATCGACAAAATTCTTATTATCATTGATCAAAGCACCGTAGTTCTACAGCGGCAATGCTCTTTTGCAACAACGCCACCGGCGCGGCGCTTGCGCAAGCAAACAGGGCTCACTGTGATTCCCACGCGGATTTCGTACACAGGTGTTCTTGAATGCAATTTGCAATCGTTGCATGATGTTCACAAAACATATTACATGCTTTACTTAATTAACACATATTACTATAATTATATTACCTCTTGAAAATTAAACCTCTACAACTTTATCACTTAAAATGAACAGCGCATTTCCAATATCTTAACTATTATTCTAATCTTGTAAATATTCGAATTGAGTACCTATTTTGTTTCAAAGTCAGTCAATATAAAAAAAAACAAGGGACTCTTGTGATTTAGTTCACAGTTCACTATATCATGTTTTTATTGTGTACGATTTATCGAGTCACAGCTTATCTCAGGTACATTTGAGACGAGATCCAATAGATCTAGACGCAATAAATATGTAATTCGCGAACAAAACACCTAAGAGGTCGCCTGCTGCGTCTACTGATTTACATTTACGAGTTGGAACACGTTGTACCACGCCTTTGCCCTTTGAATTTATGTTGCTTACATCTAAATAACATCGCGAGGGTCGCAATTTCATGACTAGCAAAGCTTTAATCAGATATTACCAAAAATACTCAGACTCAATTCTAATTGTAGCGAACTAAAGAGCTAATGATTTAGTAGAGAACTTATATACAAGTTCAAAAGCCTTGTCATAACTAAAATGTGATGAAAAAAAATTGTAAACGTTATTTAAATGAATATGATTTACGTACATGGATATTTATAAGGCACCATATACCTATTTAACGAGTCCAATTCAAGCGATGGGCATTCCTGCGTCGTTCTAATTATGCTGTGTGTCGCGACAGTCAAGGGAATGCAGCAGCAGTGTAAAATGTGACTCTAATAGGCAGCAGTCTAGGTGTGTCCATCGACAACCTTCCATTCTCTCAGACCTAAGCCAATGCCGATGAGGCCATTATGTATTCACAAACGATAATTATAGTTTCATTTGCTAGTGAATACGTAAAAAGAGTCATATAAATATTTTCTATGCAAAGTTCACAGAAAGCGCATCTATTGCTTTCATACATGCTATCGAATGTTTTATATAATAATCCAATAACGTACCTTTTTTATTATTAGTTTCTATCACTTCCCACTTATGACCTGAATAAATTGAATTTATATTGGATAGATCGGTTGGAAAGCAAAATTTTATATTTATCGCCGATAAATATTTACGTATCGTAAATCGAATAGCGCTTAAACGAATTCTCGATATTATATGGTGGTCTCACCTATACATCTTTTAAAGTTGGCAATTGGCCTTTGGGCTTTACGATCGAGTGAAACGAATTCCAAAATCAACAACCGAAGCACTCTTCTTGGAGTATTTAGAAGTGTTGAGTGAAATCGTAAACCTCGTAACCTCAATGAAAACTTGTGGTATAAAATTTTGAAAACGCTGACGGTGGAAATATAACGGAAAATGAAAATTATGCATATGACACGTTCATTAATGCTGAATACATTATGTAATTAGGTAAGTTTCGTTGACAAGTGGTAATCGAGGGCAAGCATTCAAAAGTGCGCAACAGAGAACAAGTAGGAATAGACCGACCTTGTATCTAACACCCGCTATAGTCGCACGTCAATCACATTCTATTAGTTCAAAGTCACATGTATAAAGTTCATTATCTTAACTAAACGGGATGATAAGTGCCTTCTAAAATATCTTTTAAAATATTTAAAATATATTTTTAGTTGATAATCTCTAAGCAACAAATCATTGTTAATATTTTTTTCAATTAAGTATCACAAGTTATAGTTTTTATTAAAATATTTATCTATGCATCTTGGAATTTCAATGGATACATTGAATTAAGTCTGAACGTTCCAACTAATTGCTTTCCATATAATTAAGCAGACAGTAACAGTTTGAAGCCTTGCAATATAGGATCATTATCGACGCAGGCAAATTACTAATATCGCATTAACTAGACCAAAACGATAGTGTGGGGCATTATTAGTTAGAACAAGGTTAAGACGTAGGCTAAGACATTATTCGACTGTTTAATAAACATTTTTTCTTTCCTTTACTTTCCATAAACTTTTAGAACTAAGAAATTCAAATGAGAATTATCGAGTTGAATTTTTCATTAAGCTTCTCTGATTAAAAACTTGTTCATGTTTTAATTAATTAAATAATCGTTTAAATAAAAAGTTTTTCATTACTTCGCTTCTAACTTACATTGACTTCAATAACTTATAGCATTACCTCGCTCTGCTCTAGTGATAGAAAAACTAGTTTGATGTTACACAAGGTAGTCCCGTGCTGTGCGATAGATAATTTATTAAGGTCTATTTCTACAAATGTACTATATTTTGTGTCATTTTTCGATATAAAAATAAGCTATTAATACTGAATTTTAATTTGTTAACTTGTAAGAAAAGCTCCTACCTCCGTAAAACCTTATTAAAATATATAATTAAAGTTTTTTTTTAAATATATGTAAATTAACTAGCGATACATTTTAACAATTATTATAGATTTCTCAAAGATGTGATGTTTTTTCTCGCAGTCAAAGGCTTATAATATGTTCAACCGGTTAGCCGAACCGAATTTTATCAAATTCATCTATCCAGTGGTTTTTTTATTTCGGTCCCAGGCAGAAAAAAGAAATCTAAAATCTATAGATTTCGGTTTCTGTGTCGATAATAATGACTATGTCAAAAAAATTAAAAAAATATGTATGTTCAGATTCGAATTAGTTAGAATATTTTTATAAGTTGGGATAATAAAAATAAGAAATAACAAATAAAGTAAAGTTAACATAAATAAGTAGGTACCTGTTCAAAATATGGCACTATACTAAAAAATTATGCGTTATATAATAAAAAATATAATGTGTTATTTAATATTATAGCATATCGCATTCGAATATAAAGGAATGAGGAAACTAAGAGAGACCATAAATTCCGTATCGAAATCCATTGAGTATATGACAATTATTGGTAATGTCAAGGATCTTAGTGGCATAAATCGAGATTTTACTATTAAGTTATATTAGTAAAATACCAGAAAACGTTACGCAGTATATCCAGCAGTGCAAACGAGCGCATCGCGTGACTTCAGATGACATTTGCATATTGATCCGACCAATTCGGATTGATCATCATTAAAACTTATATTAATAACACCCTGAATGGTTCATATAAAAATTATTGCTCGAAACAATTTAAAATCGAATTTGTTTGTAATTAATTGATGAAAAAAGCGGATGATACTGCAGAGTCAAACGAGCTTGTTAAACAAGTTTGTGGTTACCTCGGTGTTATTAAAATTAATACAGTAGGCGTTCAAAAGATTGTTCTGTTTTATAATGTAGCAGTTCGCGGTCTCAGTTAATTATATTTTCAATTTCACAACTCGTCCGTTTCGCCTCGGGCAACAAGTAATAGGTATATCTTGAACAACTTCAACGCGAATATTTGCGGAGGCTCTTAATTATATCGCTCGAAGAAGGTTCTATTCACCAATCTTAATAACAGAAATAAATATGCTAAAACAAGCGAGCGGCAAGCGCTAACACAGACAAGTTGGAAACGCTCCAAGCTGACTGCGAAAGAGCAACATTATGCGCATCTGTGCAATTACTTACAGACAAGCGATAAAATTACTTTGTACATATTGTAAGTTCCTTATGAATATTTGTTATAATATTTCAACTTATTTTATTTGATCTTTGCTTGAGCTATTTTAGATTGTCTGATCTTAGTTGTATCCTTTTCGAAATCGCAATACATTTCAGTCTATTGTAAAAACTCGCAAATCCCGAACAATTAAAGAATGAGCCAGCAGACCACGAGGCGACCGGCATGTTTTCCTCACCTTTTGCCCTTGCGACTCACGGTAGACGCCCACGCGACACATGACGCACGTTTAGGCTTCTTCTATTAAACCTAAATACTGTAACCTGATATAATTTAGGATATTGTTGTTTATATTTTTTGGATTCGCAATTTATTTCGCATTACATCGCATATCTCTTAGTCACTAGACACATCCAATTACTTACCTTGACAAATGTTAGAACTATGAGGCTAATTTGTGTATTAAGGTTAAATGCTCAAATTATAGTATTCCGAGCATTAAAACTTCAGTAAACTTTGGCTGTGTAATCTTGCGTCAATCTAATCGAGTCTGCATAAACTCATAGATCAGTCAAAATACAAACGTTGCGTGATTTGTCAGTAAAATTATATTCTTAGAGGCTGTATAAAATATTTATAGTATTATTTCATTACCCTGGGTTCGCTTCCGTGTATCCTGATACTCCTACGGCTACACCGTTTCGCCGTAAATATGTATTTTTGTTATTCCAAAAATACATATATAACTTTCGCATATAATAGACCAATTCAAAATACGAATACATGTATAATTTTGAGCGTTATCAAATAAAAATTCATGTTATAAGCGGAAATTTATTAAATCAAATTAACTATGAATTCATTAATTCAATAAACGCTTAGTAAAAGTGGACCAACCGCTTTCTTATTGTTTACTCAATTTTATTTATAATATTTATTACGAGGCTGTCTGGCAATTAATAAATTCAAATTAAGTGGAACCATTTAAATTCTCTACAGATAAGTCGGTATTTATTAATAAATTAGGGTACTACCATACTATCATAAGTACCTATTTAGAAGAATTATACGATAGAAACTATTATAAATATTTTTAATTTTTGACATTTACAAAACGTTTTATAAAAATTACCATCTTGTTTCTTCAGGAATTTTTAATAAATCAGTATTATTTTCGTCCACCCAAAACAGGTTATTGTCTGATTAATAATACCATTCCTTCTAAAAGCAAATCAATTATAAGTAAATTACGTCATGCGATTAAGAAACCCAATCTTGACAATATTGAACATTATGAATAAAAGTGGCAAATGTTATAAAGTGCCTATTAGGAACAGATTTAAACGTAAAAGCGCCTACGCTATACGCAAGGGAAGCTTGCGAGATGAGCGCAATGATTTGCGAGCGCGATAAATCCAATGGACGGGGACAGACCCGCCCGCGGCCGCCACGATAAGTGTATCCAATTACTACGATATACACGGGACCACACCATGTAATATACAAAAACTATGAATTATAAGTTTATTGAACTGCTACTTACTGTGATATCATTTCGGATTGATTGGCAGTTTGTTTTTTTGCCCTGATTTAAATTTAAGTTGTTATTGTACCAGGCAGAACGGAGAATTTTATTTGGGACACAATTTATATATAATTCTAGATAATAATAATAGACAAAAATTTAGTTTGATTTTAATATACTAACCTAAATAATAATAATTACAGATTTAATATGAATCAAAAGCTAATAACATTATTTAAAATAAATATTTATTTAAAGTATTTAATCAACTTTGTCCTAAATATTTGGATAAACTAAACAACTAAACAGTCCTATAAATAATATTAATCCACCACTATCGTTACATTTCAATAAAACACAAACCTTAAACGCATCAAAGGTAATTTCAAACTTATCTGTCACAGAGTTTCACTACCGCATTTAAAGTGCAGTTAACCTTTTTCTCATACCGCGCGTCGTCTTGTTCTACACGAGCAACCGTTGGCGACTTCCACTCGTGCTCGCGGATAATTAATTCCGTCTTGAGCTACTTATGTTACCAGTCGCAAAGAAACCGCACCCCGCAATCGATGGTGACGAGTGACGACGTCCGCGTCTTTACTAACATCTAACGTTTTATTTTGCGATTGTGATGAGTATGACATTTAACGTGCCATTTTCCCTTAGGCTACAAAAGTAGGTAATATTTTAATTTTAATTATATTATGATAATTTATTGAAAGTAGCGTTGACAGTTCATTTTTCACTGTCTGCAAAATTTATACTTATTCAGAAAGTAAACTTATGATTTATCTGTTAAATGATTAACTTTAAGGTAAGTGGAATTTACTCAGACAAAACTACAACATGACTAAAAGAAAGCTAGATTTTTAACAATTAGATATATCATTGGTGACACGAAACCTTTGAATTCAGCCGAAGCTCTAGTTTCCACAGGGCTTACACTAAAGTTACATTTTCCTTGGAAGTGTAACGAACTCGGTGGTTACAAAGGGGCCGTAGCTTTGAGTTCCGTGCGGTTACCGTCACCGGACACCGCGGAAGAGCTCGGGTATCCAGTCCTCATAAATCAAACAACCACTCCCCCTGCTATCTGTCCCGACGTTGCTTTTGTTTACTGACCATTATGCACTATCATGCTGCGATAATCAAAATAGTTGTAAACTTTAAAAATAAAAAGTGTTCAATTATTATTAATAATTATTTAAGAAAAAAAAACTTTATTAATTATTAAATGAACATTGACATTCTATTCGCATTTAAATCGATTAATTACTGTATCATAGTCTTTTATCAGCAATTTAATTCAGTAATGTTTCTTACAAGGCCAACTGGCGCCGGTTTCATTGCTACGGATTCAGGACTTGGTCAGATCGTAGTTTTCCGCTAATCGGCGCGTGCTGATTCAGATCGAGGTCTGCCAATCGAGTGCGCGATCTTCAGAAATCGATAATTACAACACGAGACGAAGTAATGATTTATAATTTACTTATTTTTAATACACGTACAGAAAGCACGTGAGACTTTTATATAAAAAAACAATTTCAATAGTTTAATCGCTGATGGTGTTAAATTTGTGAATTTCTTTGAAAATCATTAAATTGAACTGTTTTCTTTAAGCTACTGTATTATGAATTAATGTATAGAAAAAAAATTTATTAAATGTATAGAAAAAAAATTACTAACTTTTGTGTGTACTCCGTTTTATGCCTTTGATATAATATTTAAAATAAAACACTCGATGCAGAGAACTGCGATTAAATTCGAACTTCCCTAAACTAAATTACGTAGCTAAACTATGAATAGAATGCAGAATGAAAAAATAAATAAATTGAAAAACTAACATAGAATAATTTATGGACCCACTAATATAGTTATATCACTGTTAAGGGAAGTCGGATTTACAGTACTAAATAAGATTATAACAATATACAATTCTATAGTACATCTGAATATATCTTTCAGTAAGAACTATAACGTAAATCAACAAGTGGAATCGACGTCGAATGCGAACGCTGAAGGCAATACAATTACTATAAGTACATATTTTGACTTTCCATTAGCAGTAACTTAGTAATAGAAACTTATATTATTATTTTATGACGAACTTATATCGAAACTAATTTTGTTTTAATGATACATATCAGGTCAGACAACCTTGTAATAAAGTATATGGATTAAATATTACCCATAGCCATAGCTAAATTGCCTTTATTTTGTATAATTTTCACGCAGCTACAAACAAACCTACCGTACGGACTTAATATTATAAAACAGGCGCATGTTTAGAGGCTAGATCAAATCAAATATAATACGCTCTTAGGTTCTTCTGCCAAACGGCCGTACGTTAACGGTATCAATGATACATTATAGCCCTACGGCCCAACTCATCCATACATTGTTTCCTGAAGATAAACTGTAACATTCTCGCAAAACAGAAATATAGGACTAATGCTAGCAGTCATGTAAAGCATCCGATCTGACGTCCGCCTCGGGGATAAGGTACGGAGCACAACAATAGTCATTAGCAATCAATCACGTAAATTCCGGTGGGTGGTAAACGCCTTGTCTGTGAAAATTGTAAAATCGGCCCTTGCGGTGAAATTGTGTGATGTGATGTAATCGGGGTATAGGATAAAGGACTCGATCGTGATCGTTTTACGCTCCATTTTTAGCGATGCTAAGACACGTCCGACCGCAGCCACGGCCGTCTTAGAAGAGACCGCGAGATGAGCTTGAACGTTGGATTTTATTAAAATTGCAAGCGATACGTTCATAGCTGTGGTTGGCGGCACGCGCTCGCAACACGTAGTGGCAATTGAAAATAGAGTTATTGCAGGAAATATGAGGGAATCGAGCAACAATTGTTGCTGCCGGGCAAAGCCACACATTGCGAAAGGGTTCGCTTGTGGATGTCATTCATTAAGTTAAATTGTTTTATGCAACTATGTACACGGGACGTTAAATGTGTATTTCGACATAGCGAATTAAAGTTTTGTAATCAAATAATTCAAAGTAATTTTGCTTTACGTAATTTTATAATCACGATATACCTATTGATGATAACTTTCTTCTCAACGTTTAAAATATTTAGACCTTTGATTTTGTTGAATATTATAACTATTAGATAATTACTCATAAAGAAAACTTAGTCAGTTGCGGCAATGAGACTGATTTATTAGATATGAGCACTATGCTCTTGAATATTGTTGAAGTTTTTACTATATGTTTTACACTATTGTAACAAAATCTGAACATATTCAAATTAGGAATGGACACAATGTTTATTAATGCATCAATCTAACGGGACAAATTGAGACCCAAGAGAGAGCAAGGGTCCATTAAGCGCATTCGGTGCACTTCGTCAGCTACGTCATTATGCTATGAATCTTCCGGGCCGCATGTCCTGCCGGTTATTAACCCATCGTTCATTAGTGGCTTCCGTTGGCCACGCATTGCGTATCGAGGTGTATGAGATGTTGCGAAACGAATGTTCCGATGCCGTTTTTAATAGTTCTGGCAAAGATATCTGACTAAATCAATAAGTGCTAATATTAGTTCATTGCGTATAGCTAATTGTATATGAATAGTAAAGACTATTATTAATTTAATGGCTATGTTTGCATTTAATGTTTATTTGCTGTTATTACAGCAGGCGTTTGAACTTTCACTATTAACTTTCATAGTTAGTGTATTGTATTTATTTGTCATGGTAAATTCAACGCACGCGCATGAACAAACTTATCGAAAGAATGCATGAAGACATATTACCCAATGAGTTTGACTTTTAATCAAAGAAAAAAACTCGGATGTCGCCGAGAAACAAAAACAACGATTAATATAATCCTTCGAATAAACGCATCGCGCGTCACCGCATCCAAAGGATTGCCTGTCGAATTTCGGTTGTCGAATAACGAGATATTTGATAAATTTAATGCAGGAACCAGTATTGTGTTACCTTTTTTTTAAAATTGTTCTTGTTTCGGAACCAATGATTGATCGACGAGTCATATTAATTTTACTCGATAGAAGTTTTGAAGCATTTTGTTATTTAAAATTAAGTATTAAACTGCTTGTTAACATGCTATAAGCTATTTATGATTTTTTGATAACAATAAACTTAAGATAACAACCACAAAAATGTGCTTTTATTAACTAAAATGATTTTCGTATAACAAAACATGTTCTATTTTTTCTTCTAAGAAGCTAAGAATTGGTTTAAATTATGATTAATATCACAGACGATGCATTAATCATACATTAATAGAACACGCCTGATGCATTTAGATGCGAGATAAACGTTAGTAAATTCGTGAAGGCTTGTTGTACAACGACACAATAGGCCGAGTCGTTTGTCAATCGTGGGAAGATCGAGATAAGTATATTTTCATTCGATAACGCAAGCGCAACGATTGAAGCGCAAAACTCAAGTATACCGATGAAATATTTGTTTTTTATTATATACTACAGTTTAAATTGAAGTAATATTAACTTACCAACTTTAAAGTTCACCCATGTACCGATCTCTTCTGAAAAATTGCATTTTTTATATCTTACTGAAATAAACCTACATACTATTTATTTATTTTGAACTATTTCAATGCGTACGTACGAAAAGTTAGATTAATACTATCGTTATTTTATACTAAAGTTATTGGGGAGATATATAAAAGAAAAAAGCAACTTATATTTACTTCAGAGAGCGACCCTCTCGGAAGTTTTCCGTTAAGGGTAATAAAACTTGAACCAACCGATAGATTTCTTTTTCAAACCCTACATGACACGCTCAAACCGTGTGTACCCCTGCGGAGACATCGCCGAAACTTCCCTAATAAAGACGTGAAATAGCCAACAAACACGCACACTCAAGTATTCCCGACTTTTCGGTAAAGATAATATCATCTGCACTTATTCATTTATCATCTCAATTAGAGCCAACTCAGGAAAGCAGTTATTTATTTATAGTACTAACCTATTTTGCATAGACTTTTCATTTCGGCCAAAATTTCTAACTTCATAAAAAACCTATTTATTGATGCAGGTTAAATCTATTTAAAATAACTCTACATAAACTTCGCGTACGGAGTCGAGCGTAGAAAGCAGTAATGTAATAAAATAGTAAGATTTAATTTCTAAAATAACTGCAAGCTTACTAGTACGGATTAGCCTTGGTGAAGCGGCTATTACAGCTAGCCTCAATAAATCACAACACAAGAATAGTCTGAAACAATTTAAATGCTTTCATGGCATACGGATTGGCGTCTTGGACTAAACACAGCGAAAATAGATATTTGTACTGTAAACCTATAAAATATGGTTTAGAAACAAGCGTGGATGTGGACGTCATTTCATACTAAAACTATTACAACTACGTGTCTTTGTTTGATTTATAAGAATACATTTGTAACGCCATTCATTTATTTTAAAAAAGATAACAAAAGTTCATGTCTATTATCGATAATTTACTTGAATCTATTGAAATTACGAAACAAGTCTACAATTATACCGTCAATAAACATAAAAACCGAGACATTTACGACTGACAATTGTCCCAGATCTAGAGAATCTGCCACGTATTTCACAATCTTATATTATCCCGCACCGATGACATTTATGATCCAGGCCTGACCGTTACACAAAAAGACTATTTTGTTCGACGTCTAAGTATGCTCCTATATCTGAAGTTCCGTTATGTCACTTAATACATGGGTAGTAAAATGTTATTAGGATCATGTATATGAACTTTGTGGGTAGAAATAGTTAGTTTCAGACATATGGAAAGGAAACTATAGTTTTCTGATGTACCTAGGTTATTTATTTTGCTAGATGTATTTTGATTTGTCTATTCATCAAGAATTTGGTAAGATTTAACATGAATTTTAGTTATTTGATAATAAACAACATTAACATAAATAAAAGTTATGTGGTCGGTAGCTCTGAGATCAAATATTTATAAGATCTAATGCTAATGCTGCTCTTTTATTAGCTATAATCATTTTATGTTAATATTTTATTAGCCTCTGGCCTTTGTATAAAGTAACCAGATCAAGGTAAAGTTTAATGGGTAGGCCGGCCGTGACCCCAGTATTGGTCTGGCGTCCGGATATCTCTAGTATCGTCACACCGATATTTTGGCACAAGGAGAGCGAAGAACCCTCGTTTTATATTTAAATTATGATCTCCTGTCATAAAAATGCATAATAGGTATAATAATAACCCTGAATGAAACTTTTTGTTTTGAATAAAAATTTATTTTAGGTTTAAAAAATATTTGGTTCTCTTTCTTTAGCAGTAAAAGTTATAAGTATTTGTGTTATTTTAGAATACAACATTAATTATGAAAAGTACTGAATATTCTTTGAAACAGTTCCAAATTCGGTGTCTGTAAAAAATGTAAAATTGATGAAGTCATTTAAAATGATAAGCAATTCCGCTTAGTAACAATTTAAGTATCTCTCGCTTCAGGCAATATTTGGTGACTATGCATCATCAGACTTGACAAAAAAAATACCAATTCAGAAAATAATAAAAAGGGGTATCGATTTTAACAAAGCCGTAAATCAAACCGAGCTTGCGATCCACTCGACGTCTCTGCAAGCGACCCGGCAGCTCTCAACAAATAATGATCATAACCATGAGTAGAGCACTGACATGAAACATAATAGTTACTTTAAAATGACCTTTCGTTTAATACAGAGAACGTTTGCCCATATATAGCGAACAGATACCTAACATATTATTATAATTTGACAAAAAAACATCAAAATTATTCAGTAAAATGTTAAATGTTGTTTATGACAATCCGCATAATATATCGTCGACTACGTCCGCATCTTAGTTGCATTGTAAGAATTCATCTACACCTACATAAAAAAGACTAGCCATGACGATGGTTACACGGAAATTTGATATTTATCTCTATATTTAGAAATAAAAAATATAGGTATGCAGAAATAAAATACTATTCGTTTGTTTTTTATGGTCGAATGGTCCTAATGAGGTTTTAGACAAAAGAAAAATTGAAATGTTTATTATGAAGTTTCTACGAATTCTAAGAATCGAATTCGAACATATGTCATGAAATTAGGATAGAACATCGCCTTTAAAATCAGGAAACCCGCTAAGGGTTATTAGAAATTGATTTATTAATATCGACAAAATTATGTATGGAGCTTAACATTATTATTTTCTCTCTTAAAAAGGTCCTATTTTATATAGTAAAAGATATTTTCATATGTAACCATAAAAAAATCAATACATATTATAAATTGAAGTCGCACTGACTTTGGGTTAGTTCAGCCTAATCTTAGAAAGTATACTTAGGATTTTCATACAGTTTTCACCAAATGAAAGTGAGATTATCTATTTAGAGTTTAGACTATTACATATTTTGCGAATATAATCTTCTTTCTTTTTTACGTAATACGTGTGTACTGTGTGCTGTGTATACTGTGTTTACGCATACCACATTTATTGGAGCATGTAAGCAAAGCCAGGCTAAGCAACTAGTGGAAAACGAATACACATACATTATTTAATTAAGCGTTAGTAAGACGTAGTGACGTTCGTAACTATTCCACATACGGTACACATAGATCGTGATGTAGCATATAATAATTAATCAAATGGAACGTGCTATTTTAATTAATACCATTAGATAATTCTTGTGAACTGAGCGCACGCGCGTGCTCTCTATAGAGTCCAGCTTTATTACTGTAGACACAAGTATTTCTATGTTAGGTTTCATTTAACCGTTAATAAGATCTGGAATCTACGACTTTGCTTCGATTAAATGTAACATCTTAAGAACTTTGAAAATCAAATACAGAAAGAAACAACTAAGTATATTAATATAAACATTATCATATGAACGCCGACACGAACTGATTAACGATACGCTTTCATAAATATTATCTAATGTGGCATAGATGAAAACACCGTTTGTATCGGTTTCTTAAACGTCTCACCGAAAATCGACACACTGTCTAGACATTAGAGTCTAAATCTCCGTTAAGTAACTGTTCTCTTGTTGCGCAACGCATTCGATATCACATTACAGGGTAAATGATCCGACCTTCGCACGCTCCACTGGACTTTCCCGCATCACGACCTCACAATAAATGTATCAAACGGTGAGCCTAATTCTATCAGTATCTTTCGTACATGAATAGTTTAGTATATATATGAAGATAATAAACAGAGATTATTAAGGAAAAACCATAAATTAGAATTAGCCATTCTAAATAAATAGTGATGACGCGAGAACAGAAATGGGATGTTTTCATTTTATCATATTTAAGTAACAGTAATAAATTTATTTTTTCCTCATACATGAAAATATTTGAACAGTTTTTCTTGTTGATTAAATAATGCAAGATCAAACCAGAAAGAGTATACACCATGACACGTGTTTATTCAAGCAAGTAGTTTAATTAATTCTGAAGGGAACATGGAAATTGTACCTTAATGAACTGTTGCGGTGTATTCCATACGATTTGACACTTTCGCATTCGTTAGTTAAAGAAGAAAGCATGTGACTTTTCATGTTCAAGTTTTTTAAACCTGACGATGCAATTATAATGCCATAAGTGAAAGTAACACATATAGTAACTTTTATATATAAAAAATAATAAAATTTTGATACTATGTATGTATTGTGTTGTGTGAGACAAAATATTAGAGTAAAATTATATTATAAGTAGGTACTCTCGCCTGGTCTGGTCGTCTAATACTAGCTACCGCGTTTTATAGGACTACAATCTTGCTGATTTATTTAAATAGTGAGAGGACGGAACACGATACATCTTTTAAGTAAATTCTTTGTCCATAAACTCAAATGTCACGTAAACTCAAATAAATTCTCGTCAAAAACATTCAAATGAAATATTCTACATAAGGGAGATAAGATAGAAAAGATATGCACAGTTATAATTAAGTGTACCTACATTTGTTTTGTACATTTGATAAAGTATATTTTTAATTTTCTTTATTGTATAAAGACAAAAGTTGACTATAGAACATAAAGAAAATAATATTGTGACTATGAATACCATGCAAAAGGAACGAAGTAGCTTGTTAGGTTCTATAACGAACCGGAACAAATCGAAAGCGCGGAGACGCGATCTTCGCGTAAACAGTCACCACTAGTGGATGTACTTACATGGAACGAAGATAAATAGCAACAAGTTGAATGAGTTGCGCAGCAACGATAAGATCGATAGAAAATTCAATGAATCTGTTACTGTCCGCTCACCACAATTAATTATAAACATTTCTTTATCCACTCTTTAAAAGCCATTGCATGTTTTGTATGAGTATATCTGCTATCTGTAAGTTAAAATGACATATTATTCTACTTCCTCGGTGGTATAGTGGCTAGCATGTACGGTCATACATCGAGAGGTCCTGGGTTCGAGTCCCGATTCGGGCCCAGTTTAGTTATTGAGCCTTTCTGTTTAGTAAGCCTCAGTAACCGCCCGGAGCTGGGAAGTTGGCGGTGAGTCATCCTGTGCCTCGGAGAGCACGTAAAGCCGTCGCCTTATCAGTCTCACTGGTCGTGTCAAACAGTCGTCCCACCAGAGTATGAGGGTGATCAACAGAGAGTGTACTTGTGTCTGCGCGTACACTTGTGCACTACTAAAATATCTCCTGCGCAGTTGGCCAGTCTCAATGAGATTGGCCACCATGGCCGGAATCGGTTAATCAGTCGGAAAACATTGTTATTATAATTAAGAGGTATAATTAAATATATTATATACAGCCCAATATAACATCCTACTATTGGGCAAAGAAATTCCTTAAAAACAGATGTGAACCCGCTTCACTCAGTTATTGAAGAATACTCTTTAAAATAGGGTTACTTTTAAAATATATTGAATAAGATGTACACAAATTAATTCACAAATTAACCTTTAAAATATTCACATGATCTTTTACAAGTTGTATGCACAATGCCCTTAGTAATTCAATTAAGGCACGTATTCCAAACAATAACAAAACAATAAATGTATTTAAATAACGGAGTTGCATACATTACTATATAACAAATAACATAACATTACGGTCTTCAGGACATACGCAGGTGTAACATGGGTATTAGATTAAGGGAAACAGAGAGTAAAAGGACCAAAGATTTGTGGTTTGGATTGGGTTGGGGTTGGTAAAAATGTAAATATTATTTATATGACATTAAGGGTTCATTACCAATAAATTTATTTTATAAAGACATGCTTTTGATAATGCTTCGTTTATTTTCTTTGTATTTTTGTATACAAAATTAATTGCTGTACGTAGGTTTCGCACTCGTGATTTGAATAATTCTTTTTTTGTTGTTTGAAGGGGTTTTACAATAAAATACATTGGAAAAATGCATAAAGCATTATTAGCACTTTTATTGTGTATGGGAAACGTACGTTACGAGTACGTAACGGACGTCGAGTATCTACGTTCACGGACGAATCCGAACGAAGCGAACGAGGGTTCGTTCGCTATTCTTATTTAAATAATATGTATTCAAAACATAAACGTCATTTTATTACAATCTGTCAAAATAGAACAGAATATCGTGCATATGATTTACTCGATAATCTAAGCAGCACTAACGATATCAATGACAAATATTATCTAAATGTGTAAATAAATGTACATAAAATATCAATAAGTGGACCAGTTGTTCAAATCGAATATTTGTTTGGTAAGTAGACTGGTGACCATGACACCTTCGGCAAGAAAAAAAAAATTACAAGGCCCCAGCCGGTGGCAGTAATAAAAGCGAATATATTAAGAGAAAAAATAAGGACACTTAAAATTCAGAGCAGCACAGTATTTTAGCGTGGATAAAATTTTGAATTTGAAGTGAATAAGATGATAGCTACTGTACATTTCCTACACATGTAAAACACTAATATATGATTTTATAGATTAAATGTTTTAATAAATAAACAGTAACAATATCTATTTAATAATCAAGTAATCACGTACTTTCTAAACTGTACGACCCCTATAGAAGTTGATATTAAGATTATCTGCAAAACTAATTAATCACACGCAATAAGAAGCGTTTGCACATAAGCATTCAGTAATTAGCTCCTCTACAATGTAGTCAATGTAATTCAGTGTAAGCAATACTTAAATATATGTAGATGTGATATACAGGGTGCAACATTTGGATGGGTCATGGCACTGCCTATAATATTGATATTATTAAACTTTACTTAAGGAATTATGTATTTCTTTATAGATATTTAAAAAATATAAGTTCATATAAAATTTCCAGAACTTTTGCATTTTTAGTTGATTTGATCAAAAGTTCAATAACATCTTTAAGAAATTATATGCAGTCATTATTGTTAAAAAATACTTTATTTCAGTAAAACTTAAAATATATCAATTTAAAATTTAAATTCAATTACAACTTAAAATTGCAAGACACAATAATTGTCCAAAATTTTTATTATTACCATAGACTAATCGATATTTTATTGCATTTTACTTGGTTCGATTACCTGTTCTAGCAAGGTTTTTTTAAATAAATAAAAATATTCTTTATTTATTATAAATAAAATGTTTCCTTAAGTAAAAGATATTTCCAATATTTAAGGTACTTTTCTTTCATGTCCCACCTATTTGTTCCATCCTGTATAATAAGACATTCAGTGCAGTCATGCTGCAAAACGATTAGGTAAAGTTACAAGTAGAAAGTATATATGAAACGCCAAACTCTCTCTAAAGGATCAGGACAATAACACTTTCGTTTGTAGATAATATCACTAGCACTTAGGAGCGGAACATTGAGTGGGAATCAATCGCGACGAGAGAGTAGCGGAGCAACTTTCTCAGCGCTCTCGTATCGGCGTATAGAACCAACCGGTGTTGCAAACGTATTCTATCGTAATCGAAAAACGTCAGGCGATGGTGTTAAAATGTCCTTACTTATTATTAATGTTTAATGCGTAAAAATTGTGTTCGTTCATCTTTTTTATTAAGCAACCACGAAACAAATTGTTTAAATGGATTGGCATAAGGTCTATTTGTAGGTTTTATTCTAAGTAGTTTTGTTACAAATATACTTTGAGCGAAACGCTTCATTAGTCAGTCATTAATTTTATTTTTAAGATCACGTGCCATCAAGCAACATTAAGCATTTCAAAAATAAATACATCTAATTATTTAAACATTTCAGTTATAATTAATTATTAATTTTTAAATTAATGTGTTTTAAATTATGTTTAATTAATTAACTGTCCTTGAAGACTGTATAAAAATTTAAAAAATAACATAAAGCCACGCAGATAAAAAGACAAATACTTGTAATATCATCGCCAAAGTATGTAACTTACTATGGACTCTAGCGGGTGCAAGAACATCGTGAAACGCAGCCATACTTGCTTTCTCTTCGGTTAAGCGCTACAGCTTTATCGGTTGCGCCCATAGAAAATGGCTGGTGAAAATTATGAAATCACACCACTAGTTGAACTAATATTGCCACCATAATTATATGGAAAAAGATCAAGTTCATATCATTGTTTTGGTTACGAATCCACCCACGGCGTATTTCCAGTTGTTTATTATAAAAGTCAACCAATTGAAATTTTATCTTGGCTATTACTTTGATAAATTGATGGTTATTATGACCAAATTATTTTATTTTCTATTTACTAATAAGAAATGTTTTTGTTTGTTACATCTTTTGATTTCTTATTTTTAAGACACATAGTATGCATTTGTACAAAACATTTCGAGTAATGTGTGACAAGCCAAAAATCAAAACAACTAATAATTTCTACTGATTGCTACATTCATATCAGTCACAAGACGTTTTTATTAATTAAATTTAAATTGCAAACCGGGATGACCCCGATGCAAAAAAAATATAAATAAGTACAGTATCTGATAAGAAAAATTACTTCGTAATTTAAAGAAAGATAACAGTCAACAAAAAGGTTTGTGGATTCAAATGTCCAAACCGAAAAAAGCAGTGGTCTTAATCAAATTATCAGGCTTAAAATTTCAATTCAAACGAGTTCAAGAGAAGAACATAAAAGAAATGAAAAAGTCATCGTCCGCTTAATGAGATGTTTTCAGATAAATATGGGTTTATGTGGGATGATTAACATTAGAATGCCTATTCTAAAAAGCCGAAGGGGCATTTTTTAATGTTAAGCCGTCTTGAATCATTGAAAATAAAAACTATTATAGATATTACATCGTATTACAACTGCATCATTAGAAATATCATTATTTTGATAGAGTACTTTTCTAATAGGTCTATTATTTACGGATCGATGAAATATTTTACTCTACTGACAGCAAAACGTAGGTAACAAAGTGGAGTGTAATAAATTATAATAGGAAGCACAATTGTAGCGAGTGATTTATAAAACCGGACTCAATCGGCCTGCACCAGTCCAGTCGTCGTGGAGTCGGTCCTGAATACTTCATTAGATGACTAAACAGAACTCTTAATAAAAGAGTAAACGTACCAATAACCGCTCTTAAAGCAAGTGCATACTCATTGATGATGTTATTTTTGCCTACACTTTGTGCTTTACAAAGAGCACGAAACTGGGCCTAAAATATAAAGATTTTTTATAGAAAAAATATATTGAAAAAAACTACTTTTATATGTTTGTTTGTATTAGATAAACTAAAAATCCGCTAAACCGATTTAGTTTAAATTTCGAATAAAGTTAGTTTGAGACCCCGGAAAGGACATAAGATGTTTTTTATTTTACAAAATGTCTTTTAGGGGGTGGATATTCATACTACTGTGAAATTAAGTATAGAAAATCTATCTTTTTCAAATAAGGGATGCAAATATCTAATATTTATTATAGTTATGTAGTTTCTATAAAACTTAAACAGCGAAAAACTCGAGGGAAGCGAAGGTGATTTTCTAGTATATTAAAATAACATAAATATAACGGTGGATAAGGAAAATTGTCTTTATACTTGAACGTAATATTCTTATTTTTAACTGGTTTTATTTTTAGGTCAGGTAGAGCTTAAATGGAATAACTTATATCGGTATAAATATTTATAATTTTCATATAAAATGTCATATTACACAATTTTTCGTGGACCCAAATAGCACCTTTACATCTCGCCGAACTATATTTTTATTAATCTGGACGAAGCAATTTGCACAATCACCGTCCGAGCGTCGACCCATACGTTGCATTTAGATGATAAGCAACTTTAAATGAGAATATTGTACTGACCGTCATTTGTCCTCGCCTCACAAAATATGGCTTACTGTGTGACAAATGAAGATCACATATTGTTTGTCAGATATAAAAGACCACTGCCAGTAAGTACTAAGCAGAAGAACGAATGTTTGTTTTTTTATTTTGTGACGATTACTTTTATGTATTGATTTAGATTTTCAAACTTCAAAATACAGAAAAACAAAAATTTCGATTAATTTGGGATATATTCTTACAATATTAATGGCTTATTATAGAATCACCTTCAAATGTTCAAGCTATAGTTCTCACGCCTTGAGCATGGCATTATGTGTATCAATTATTTTATTCAACAGGTCATACATATATTAAGATTTAATTGGATGATAGTAGTTTCCAATAACTATAATATTATATTATTTCAATAGATAGACGTAACTCTCAGATGACAAGTGGTTTCGCAAGTGAAATCGTGGGTGAAACTTCCAGCGGATACAAGATTGCTTTCTACCCCACCTCCCGCCGTTTAGAAGAAAACTAACTTAGCGTGTTTTAGTACATCTATAGTTTGATTAGAAGTTTGAATTGAAAAATAAACTTAAGGAAGTATAAATTTTCTTAAGAAACCAATCAAAGCCGTAAATCCGCAAAGTTGTTACAACGGTAAATTCTCTAGACTTTCAACGTGCACATTCTTAAATCATAAATTAATAATGCTTTTATATTCGCGTGACATTAATAGAGCATTTAATATAAATATATGACATACATATTATGTATTCAAAATTCACGAATGTCAAAGATTTAGATTAAGCCCAAATAATGACTACGACTATTAAGAATTTATGCTATTCATTATTTATTAGCCTTTTTAAATTAAAAACGCAACGGAACACAATCTACATGCAGGTATATGTAGAAACAATTATTCAAAAGTCAAAAAGATCACAAAATATTCAAATTTGTTGATTGTAGATAATATGCATGACTTTATTGCCTCTTGTGAGTGTACTTATTAAGTTTATATTTAGATTGTGGGTGTATTTGCATTGAAACGTCTTCAATACCCGGTCGCAAGAAGGTCGAACGCCACGTGCGCCGTTTATGGCGTTGTGTGCACTGTTTTGTTACTATTTCATAGCTTTTTACATATTAACACTGGACTGTAAAGTATTAAAATTATGTTCCGATTAATTAACACAATTTTAAATTAGTACCTACTGTTTTTAAACTTCAACTCACCTTCTCATCGAATGCCAGTTAATTTTTAATGTTTATTTCGTTCTCATGCACATTAAAGATGGTTTTGTTGAAATAGTTAAAAAGAGATGTGAAACGCCGACACATAATTTATATTTATGCTTATATATTTTCCGTTCGATAATAAGCTTTTAGTTAAATTTATAACATAGGCATACCATAAATTGAAAACTGACATAATAGATATAAAGTTTTACTAGCAGCTACTGTACTTTATGTGCAATAATCTTTTCAATTACTACTGCGTTGCGTAACAATGTGTGTTGCAAGTATAAATTCTCTTTATACCCAAGTATATTTAACGACCATATTTGAAAGGAATATTTTTCATTTTTAATAATACGATAAAATAGTATAAGCTATACATATAAGTAATAAAATTATAACTAAGTCAAATTTGTATATTGAATACTATTTGGAAAATCTTATTAAAATACTTATTACTATCTATACAGAGGCCGAATCTTGTGTTTTTAAAACTTTTGTTCGTCAGTCTGTCTAGTATCTGTAAAGTCACCAGCATAAATAAAATTAGACTCAAGTCTGCTAAAATAATGCGACCTTTTCAACCTTTTTCTTCATAAAAGAGAAAAATTATATAAAAGAAAATAGATAATTTTAAACTTGAATACTTAATTATTGTTTTTTGCCATAGAAAAGACGCATAAAATGTATGCTAGTCATTATTATTCATAACTGCGCACCTTGCATGATCTTCCTTAATGTAGATAATCGAACTAAACATACTTGTTAACATTTGCTAGGTATAAGGTACTTCTATAATTTCAGCCCTTTTATAGCCGCTGTATGTAAACGGTGAAGAAAAACATAAAGAGGAATGTCTGCATCCTGCATGTCTGATAAAACCTGGCAAGTTTACGAAAGACATGTACATTGTGCAGTCCGCGAACTCACTTGGTCATCGTAGTGGACTATGGCCTGATGCTATCACCCCGCGGTCCTTAAAGATGGGATGAATACAATAGCCACTGTACGAAATTATAAGTAAACAGCTTTCATGTCTTTGACCGAAATGTCCTTGCAGAAACAAAGAAACATAAGCATAACCTTCCGCAAGCACTTTCGTTCTGGTGTTATGTGCCATGTGGAAATATTGTACTATTGTTTGTAGACAATACAAAATTAGTGTAAACATTACTCCGAAACATTTTGACTGAATATTTCAATTGTACTTTTAAGTTATAAGCTTTAATGAAATTCATAAATCACATGTAAATTGACTAATAACTACTAATAGGTACATAAGTAGTAATAAGTACATATTTACCTTGCAACGGAAGCAGTCCAGATAAACATAACAAACCTGATAACAACTAATTATGACTTTGAAATGCTTATAGCGTCGTTGATAAGCGTAGAAATCAATCACATTAAACGATAATGATTAAAATATCAAAAAAATCTGATTAACTATGAAACATAAGGAAGTTGTTAAGAATATCATCTATTAATTTTCTTAAATATATTAAAATATACAATCTCATATCAAGCTGTAATCTTGTTTATTCATTTTAAGTTATTTTTGAAAACTATGTATTAATGTTTACTAAACATCGTGTTACCACTTCACTTATTTCAACAGAAAATCTATTAGCATATCGTTTGTGAATTGCACCTTAATGTTTGTTTTGTAAACAGTACTACAATAGGCAGTGCGTAACCAAAAGCATTAGAACGCCACCACAATAGAAAGTATCGTTAAAATTACGTAATCTGCCCTACTATATACAATACTAGTATCTGGATTTTTATTTTCAGCCTTTTTGTAATACTATCAGTTCATCGTTATTGTAAAACCGAAGTAAAAAGTTACGTTATTTGTTGGGCGACAAAAGATTACTGTAATTCTTGCGCTTTATATGGCTATTTCAACATATAGAATTGTTGTAAATTTGCAATTTAATTTGAAAAAAGAGAGAGAGATTAAGATACAAAAATAATATTAGTCCCGCTGAGTTTTGTTCGCCTGTTCTTCTCAGGTCAGAGGCTTCTTTTTTCCGATTTGATAATAGACTCATGACGTTTAGTAAGAAATTGTAATAATTTTTATGCTGAATAAAGTATTTTGATATGATTTGATTTGATATTAAATATAATATTGCATAGAATTAGAGATTTCAGCGATTTCAGACGCGAATTTCAGCGTTTCAAAAACTTTACAGCAATCATAGTCGCGGGAGAGACTTAACTATAGAAGAGACAGTTTTATATAAAATATTTAAATATATTTTTGTATTACGAAGCAATTACTTCATAGGTTATCGTATAACATAGGTAATCATGTTATCTGCTCAATTAGCTGAGATAAAATAAAACAACAGAAATTATCAGGGCATGATGGGTTTTTATTGTACAAAAATAGTGTGCAAGCGTGTAACTCGTGCCTCACGACGTACACAAACAAATAATAAACCTATATAATTTTATGTATAAAATGCATTCACACAGTAAGTTAGACATAGCCTATTTTGTTTACATTTATCTTTATCGTATCGTTGAGTTTTACAGCAATTATCGCTGTGCATTGATCCCGACTCAAGTAGCGGCTCGACGTTGAGGACGAATATTTTAAGAACCAGCAGTAAAAGAGTTTATAAATTATCTCTTAAAAAGATTTAACAAATATATTGCTTATCAATATAATAAATCGCTTATCACCCTTTTACTTTTGGATACCAGAAGGGGGACGTAACGTTTTATAGTGACAACCGGTTCAGCGTTAGTTGAGCGATAATAACTTGATATATAACGCAATCAACAGGGTCCCGCTAATGCGCATTCTACCAGAATTTTTCTGTTGATAAGATGCTGTAATAACTCCGCGTCTACGTCGAGCCTATCTAAAAGAAAAATAAAGCAAGACTCGATTTATCATGTCTACCCACGCATGTGCCAATAAGCTAACACAAAACAAAAACAGAAATAAACGTAAATAAACTAAACAGCCTATAGTGTGTAAAACCCAACGATGGCGGCGCACTGAGGTACGGCCGTGAATAACTTAGTTATATTCACATTATCTACATCATGGAACTTTATCTGTTGTTTCTATTGGACCCTTCCTCGAGGAAAAAAGCGGAAATAGTTTAAAACTGAAACATTATTGATTCGCCGTTCACAACTTAAATAACACATTGAGAAGGAATAATACTTATATTTACCACACGACATATTATTATTGACTTTTAATGATATAATTTATTATATCAATGAAAACTGACGTTAATTAAGAAGTTATCTAATGAATGAATTTGAATTAATTATAAAATATAAAGGCAATAATAACAAAATTATAGTAATTTAATTTTCATGCTATCACTTTACAACTCTTAGAAACGATATAATAAGGGCGGACGAACAAACAGTTAGCATCTTAAGCAAACACTGATACCGCAAACGTTAAAAAACTTTATCGTTGGTTTATATAATACTAGCTGCGCCCCGCGGTTTCACCCACGTAGTTGCCGTTCCTGTGGGATTACAGGGATAAAAAGTAGCCTATGTCCTTTCTAAAGGTCTTCTCTATCTGTGTACCAAATTTCATCGAATTCGGTTCAGCGGTTTAGGCGTGAAAGCGTAACAGACAGACAGACAGACAGACAGACAGAGTTACTTTCGCATTTATAATATTAGTTAGGATAGTTAGGATAAGTTAGGATATAAATGAACATACCTACATACATTGCCTTTTATGTGTTCACGAACGTTGAAACACTTATACGACTTTTTGATAAGACAATGTTCCGAAAATTAAATTTAATTCTACACTTTTTGATAAAAGTATTGCGTCTATGAAAAATAAACGCTGGCATGATAGAAGAAAAGATATTACGAAATGTCAAATAAATGTTAGTATACGGTGAATTCATGAATATTAATTTGGTAAATGAAAGGCCAATAAAGGAGTAAGTCATTAACATTCAAGAAAAAAATACAATTACAGTGGAAAGTGGCTTCTCGCGTATTTATTCAAGTATTTTACTCACGAACCTAATCTGCAACTAGCGTATTATAAAATGCAGTTAACAGTTACTATTAACGTAATAAATTAATAATTATTAGATGTTAATTCATGAAATTTTGCGAATCATGCTTTAAAACTATACATAGGTACATACAGTATATGTTAAGCACTAGGTTTTAGCAACTCATAAAGTCGAAACGATTATTAAAGTGAGCCAACAGAGGGAATGAAAAAAGTTATTAATGCTATGAACCGGTGTTCGTGAAGCGCCACCCGGAACGGAGCGGTGAAATCACGGGAAACCGCAATAGTGAGCACGCAGCCGTGCAACCGTGTCAGTAGTGTGAAACGCTAATTGCACACGGGTTAGGGCCGCTCAATAAAATACTATTACTACATTCCCTTAGTAAATTTGCATCTTAAATTATTAAAAGCAATCTCCTTTCCCCATAGGAATAGAACCCAACACCTAAAATCATGTCATCCGTCTATGAATGACACAATTTATTTCCATTTAAAACGTCATAACGGCGAATCATAAAACGTATATTTTCCAGACAAAGTTCCATTTGAGTTTCCTAAGCTAATGTTAATAAAAATAAATTAACTATTGAATCTAAAGGAAACCGATTCGGAGATCTCAATTTCATTGGGTCGCGTTGAGACGCTCCGCTTATGACTCGCTATAACAATTTGAGGCCTGCTCAAATGGCGAGCGTAGTCCTTAGACTGGTAATCATACGCTTGCAAATGTTATAATAATTATGTATTAGAAACATGGCCAACAAAGACCTCAGGCAGAAACTAAGGCTACATCACATATGTTACGAGAATTTTCACCAGCCACAAGTGTCTTTAGGCATCCCGAATCCAAATTTTCACTTTTTCGGTCATTGTTTTCACTTGACGAAACTTTTGCACTGCTCACTGCACTATTTAATTTTAGATTAGTGTCCGTGTTTGCACTTCTATCGTTAATGCCACTTTCACTTTTTTCTTCAAAGAAAGAACGACGCTCGGAGGTCGAGGCCGGGGGCGAGGTCGAAAACAGTTTTATTTCCAAATCACGGTGGCCATTCATAGATGTTACAATTTCAGAAGATATTTCTAAAGCCAAGGGTGATCTTGGTTCGGGAGAAGTAGCTCTTCTAGGAGGTGGGAATAAAGAATAAAGATTTGGAGCCGATAGTGTATCAGTGTAATTAACTTTTCTCTCAGGGATCCTCGCTGAAGGGTCACTCCAACTTCGTCTTAACATCGTATCGGCTCCGCGTCTCCCTAGTGGTCCTACTACTTTCATTGAATCTTCAAGTTTTGTGGGTGCAAAATCACCACTGGAATTTTCATCCAATAAATGAGCTATCGAATCTGCGTCCCATATTTGACCAACAGGATCACAATATCTACACTGGCATGAACTGACCGCAGACTCCGAAGGGGACACTGCCTCTGCTAATCCAAATCGCGTAGCCTCCAAAGCTTCTCCTAACGCAGACACTCGATATGTCTCAGGCGCTGGATCCGGGTAGTCTAACACTTTCACATCTAAACGATACGGCAATGATATATCTCTACAGTAAGATTCCTCGTAAACGCTGTGCGATGTCGACCCCATATTTGTAACTGCACAGTGTTCGACTTCACCTAGATCCAATGCAACGGACGTTAAATCATGTGGTACTATGTTATTAGGTTTTCTATCTTTTTTACGTCGCTTTCGCGGCTTTATAATTCTCGGCAACATTGTTTCAGAGTTCGTCGAGCCAGAGCTTTCATCACTAGCGATGCTCACTGCGTCCGTATTATTGTTACGTCCACTTCTCGACGGTCGATTTTGTTGCTGTTGTTGTTGGTGTTCATGTTGATTTCTTGACCTATTATTTTCTGGGACATCGCATCGATCCTTCGTGTGCTCCATTTGCCCCATTGGGCGATGATTGCGTTGCTCGGGCATGGTTGTATATTTTCTTCTATCGTGTCTATTATGTATGATAAGGGGTGCTCCCTGAGCATGCATAGCTAGCTTGGATACGGGGTTGTCGCGTTGCGGTGTGCGGCTCGCCATGGATATAAGGGGAGCACCGAGCCATGCATTGGGATGTGGCACACCGTAGGGCGGGTAGTATGGTGGTGGCGGGAATCCCGGTGCGGTGGCGGCATAGTGAGGGCGAGGGGCTTCGCGACGCCCTGGGGCGGCGCGCTCGCCCGGACTCATTGCGTCGATGGGGTCGTTTAACCCATATTCGATAGATAAATTCAATGTCACGGCAAAATTCCGAGTTTGGACGCGATGTCGTAATCGTAAACTAACATCGGAGGCGCGTAAATCGTCGCGTGCATCCGCCGCGGCAGTCGGCTCACAACTAAAGTGAATGAGCGCGAGCCGGCCGCGGCTGTTTGCGAGTGGGAGTGCCGAGCCGCAACACGCGACTATCGCCGGCGTATATGCAGCGGAAAGCTTCACAAACCTAATCGCACCGCAATTAAAGCGTTGTTTACTTTTGAAGCGGTTTAAAAATAATAATCCAACGCTTATGGTATTCATTTTAAACCTTAGTTAAAAGTTAAGTTAGAAGTGCTATATTATTTAAGAAAGTAGTTAACATACTCACTGTATTTCCTTAAATGAGCAGGTAATTCCAGTTGCAAATGATAATCAATATATTTGGTGACTTACCTGTAACAAAAAATAATAATTTTACAATTGCATGTTGGGTTTTATTGTTGCTCTTAAAAATATATTAAATATTGCAATTTAGAGAAATATTACACGTTTAAATTGTAAGTAATAAATTCTGCTCTTTAAAACAGTAATAAATATAAATGCATTTACGAAGTGCCATAAGCATTTATGGTAAATGCCTCGCATACCATAACTAAGCCGTAACGAATAAAACATGAAATTAAAAAATAATAAAAACGCAGAACACAAAGACAACAATGAATATTTTGCAAATTTAATGATTCTAAAATTGATAATAATATTTCATTTACAGAATTTTGCTTATTTCTGCCAGTCAAAAAGAATCAATATTACAAGCATAAAATATTACACAGTAGCTTGGACTTTCCAACGTAGTTTTTAATTTGTTCTCTACAATGTTTAGCCTAACTTTGTTAGTTACAATAAACGTTACCTGCGAGTGAAAGTCTCGTTTAAATATATATGACAGTTATTATACATAATATGTAAAATATAAATACAAATATAATACATATAGAAAATTATTGTCTCCACGATAATACCTAATAAATTATAGAACACTATTGTATTATAACAATTTTTTTTATAAGTTTTTTTTATTTAATAATATTTAATACACATTATTTTAGTAAGGCAGTAGTAGAACAATAGTGACGCGCTTGTATGGATAAACAAATGAAATCCGGGTGTCACACCTCTCACAGTTTCATAAGCGAATAATATCTAACATGATTACCACTTGACTTACGGTGTTGGAAAACATCGTGAGCCTAATAAGTTTTCGAAAGATGAATGTGCCAACCCGCACTAGGAAATTGGCAAATATGTATAATGCACATCATATAACTTTTAAGTAAAGAAGAAGTGTTGCACAAATTACTTATTTTAGATAGAAAATAATGAAGAATCAACGAGGCAAGCAGATTGTACGCGACCTTTGTAATCTGTCGCCCTCAGGGACGGGTGAAAGTGAACTTAATGAGTCACAAGTCACAAGCCTCTCTCTCGATAAACGTCCGCTTTGTTCATATGGCATATGTCAAAATAACTTTGCATATAAACGAAACAGATATAATTAAACTGAAGTGAATCTTTATAAACATAT
This sequence comes from Boloria selene, assembly GCA_905231865.2. Classification (NCBI taxonomy): domain Eukaryota; kingdom Metazoa; phylum Arthropoda; class Insecta; order Lepidoptera; family Nymphalidae; genus Boloria; species Boloria selene. The sequence continues at coordinate 3,111,064 of HG993142.1, forward strand.
TAATAAGATTCAAAATACAATATATTAAATTTTTTCTGTAGAGAAAATAGCATTCAGCATATGTATAATTGCATACATATTACCGATAAACTTTCATCTCAAGTGATTCATCGAAAGTATTTTGACGCCAAGTTACCGTGCATGTAATGCAACATTTATTTAAAATGCTTTAAGACACTATATCAATGTTTAAAAAAGAAATTTACTGTAGGCAATTTTGTACACTGATGATATATGAGAGATGTATAAGTAATATTTACAATTACCATGACATATATGGTAAAGAAACAATAAAGAACAAAGAAAACCACATTCGACATTGAATTTACGAAACACCATTTCAGTTCTAAATCAACATTTAACAACAATACTTTGTACATGACCTTTAGACGAGCGCGTGTCCAAGCCTTACATTTCCTTCAAGGCCTCTAGATAGAGCGGTTGTAGAGCGTTTCTATACATTAAATATTAATTAGATATCTATTGATTTTTTGTTATTGTAGTAAAATATTTTTTTATTGACATTGTCTAGTGTCCACTCTCGCTATCTATGAGAGTAGTGCAACCAGGTTTATTGCGAGTTACGATGGTTATTACGTGCCGACTGATTACCAATTCGTGTTAGGTGAAAGTTATTAAGGTACACCGGCACGTTGTTATGGTCTGCTCGATATTGCGTAAGAGATGAGCACGAGTCATCATAAACTATCACTTAACGCACGGTTGCACCTAAATGATAAGTTCAATTTTTACAACTGAACAATTTTTCATAGAAATTCTACAATATATTTAATTCTTTTTGTTCCAAAAAAGTATAATATAAGTTCATATGTAATGTAAAAGATCAAAATTGTTGTCTCGAATGACATTTTAAATTTTCTAATGCCTTTTTACGCAATAATGACTTTGAGAAATTATATTATGAATAGATTACATAAACAGGGCGCAAAAATAAAAATGTATCTAATAATATGCATAAAAAGAAGTATTAAAGTTGTTCTCACATAATCTTACGTAATTTTATAAGTTTTAACATATACAAAGATATGCTTTTTTATCAGAGTCGAGATCTGTATCTGAAATAGTCATTATATATCGATACAAAGGTCGAAACCATAGTTTTTAGTATTTTTTTCTGTTTGTCTATGAATTTATAACGAGATAACCCAGATGTAAACTTAAGTGAAACTTTTAACTGCGAGAAAATATCTCATCTATGATTAATATATACTACATATACAAACAAAATAAGATAAAAAATAATTATAAAATTCACATATTTTTTTTAATTTTTAAAGGAACGTTTACACTAACTTTGAATATAACAGAGAGTTTGTTGCCAATAAAAATATAACCACGTGTTGAAACGATGACGCAAGCTGTCTTACTTTAAAGTGATAAAGCCAATTCAATCAGTTCCGGCGAACGTTCTGAATCTCTCAATTTAGCCAGATCTCCGGTACAAACAGATTTCTCTGTTTATGTAACTGCATTATGAAAGGCACACGTCTTAATACTTTCGTATTGTTCGATATGAATCATACTTTCTGAAACTACGCTATTGAAATGAAACTACTTTCTTTTACAGGACAGCAATTTTATGTTTATGGTTGATATACGATATTATGAATTCTTTGAAATATTTATATGTACTCAGTTTATAACATAATATTAACACTAACTTTCTCTATTGAATAAGAAATTACGTTTCTTGCTATTTTAATGTAAAACTCGAATAAAACGAAACAAATATAAAAAACGGATCGTAAACTATGCCAAACGCACCATTAGTTGCGGGTTCTATTCTGGGACAAGTCAAATTTTATATAATTGACCAAACAAACAATGGTAAGATCAACAAAATTCAATATATTCTTAAAAGAACAAAAAATGAAAAACAGATTTAAGAGTCTCTATGCTCTCTTTATCTACTTTCCCATAATAAGTGCATGAATATGAGTGCTACTCTACTATTGCATACTGCATTAATTTATAACAGTGAAAAAAAAATAGTTTTGTAGCGACCTGAATATTTTTAATAACTATAAGTGCTTTTTCACATTAATAGGTTATATGAGAAAAATAAAATTAAGGTTAGTCCGTTATAACAATACAGTAGAAAATGTAAATACACGAGTATCACATTTCCATACATGCCACGGTAGGTACCTACTTATTAAACAATTTCCATCATTGTTTTCCGATTCGAGTTTATAAGATGCAATGTTGTTCTAATTAACCGCCGCGTGTACTTTCCATTTATGGAGAAGCAAAAACTTGAATTTATTGGACGCTTAGTAGAGTAACAGTCTTAGCTGGATATTATAATTCCATTGTTAAAAGTTTCTAACATCAATATAGGCCTGAAGCTGTTATGTTGTACTCCACAAAGTAAATTATGCTAATTTAGAAGCATATTAAGAAAGTTTCTAATGCCAGACTAGTAGCAATGAATTTTTAGTACCTATCTCATAGGAAATTTTAATAAATCTATGTTTTAAATTTGCCATTATTTTGTTTCATAAACGTATAGATGTTATCTTATATGGCAGGTAACAATATTTTCTCGACATTGAGTAGGTACCACATTACAGATGGCATGCGAAAATTACATTTCCCAACATTAAAGAATATCCGCAATAATATTTAGCATACGCTTTTACTTTTATACATCTTGCGTAACTTTGCAAGGAAACAATATATAAAAATCTTACAACTTTATAACTTTAGAAAGCAGCTAAATATTTAAAAAAATTCGCAAGCACTTAAATACAACAGTACATTCTAATAACTATTGGTACACTCTCAGTTGTAAGTTCAAAATGACCGCAAAACAGAAGTGGTCTATTGTATTTTGCGTTGAAAACTTGCTAAAAAGTATTTGCGCGTCAATTATACTACCATTATCACATCCCACTTTCCATCAGTCATTTCGATTTAAACAGGAAAAGCTACAAGTTGTTAACGATATCGCTTTTGCAATCATTTTGTAAGTACAATATAGGCCCTTAATTGCCCTTTCCCTGTTAAAGGAGCGTGTAATAGTTATCAAAGAAAGAGCCGGTTTGTGTTATCGTCGTTTACTAGAACTAACATTTATGTGAGATTACTTAGAGCTACTGTTTTATGTTAAATAATTATTTTGTGTGCATATTTGATACCATATAAACATAAAACCATTAAAGAAATTAAGAAGATTGTAACGCGAGTGATTGATTTAAATGTTACATTTATTGCTCAATTTCAAAACAATAGCTTTCTCCACATTTTCAGCTTTAAAGAAAATTGAAATTTTTCCTAAAATTTCATTTTTTTTGACTGACGATTAACTTTCGAAAATTTATACAAAATTTACTGCACGATCTGAAACTATTGATATTAAGAGTACATCGACACGACGCGCTTGCGCTTGCGCCGGCGCCGGCTAACAGCCTAATGTGTTTTTGATTGGCGCCGCTCAAAGCTATACTTTCACTTGCATTCATGCCTTTATACAGTGTTTTGGATTAGACGAGAAATTTAGTTACATAAACATTCATCTGGAAGTAATAATATTAAAAATACATTTATTATAATGTCATTCAAGAATTTCGAATTAATTGAGTTCCCACTAATATAAGCTACTTCAGTTTGACGGCGATAAAAAAAAACATGACATATGTAGATTATCTACTTTGTAAATGTATAACGCCTACTCGGGGATAGTTTAGATTTTTGTAATATAAATTATACACATACCTACTAATAGTTATTTTCGATGCCTATCAAGCCCAAACCTTAATTTTTGAGCCAATATTCTTACTGCTAAAATACAAAAAAAATAATCACGCAAAAATGGGCTCGTGGGGGTGGCAAGAACGGATAGATTAGACGTAGATTTACATGTAAACGGTGATCACGATCGAACAATTAGAATCAATAAACATCCAACGGCTATGTAATATATCCTCTGGGTCCTGGGAGTTTATTTACGCTACGTGAGTATGGCGACACGGTGACGTATGACAACGGTGTGCTCTCAAAGAAATCGTAGCTTAATTCTGAGTTATATCGGTTTACGGCACGAACTTAGGTTACGACGCTATAAACAACGCTGTGTCGAGCTTTTGAGATTGCAATATTAAGAGCTATCTAGACTTTGCGTTACTATTTGTAACCATTTGTCCATAAATACGAAGATTCCCGCTTGCGATCTATAGTTCTATTTCTTGTCTCTGTTGTTAATAAAGCTTATAAAATAGTTGAATCTTATTCTAAATCTTTTAAAAGTTGAAGCGGTTGAGCGTATAAGTAAAAAAAAAACTATTGTAAATAAATAAAGTTATGATTAATAACATATGTAGGTAGATATTAAATGTAAAATTTTGATTTATGACAGAAAGACAGACAAGTGAAAAGGATTCAAATCCAGGGCCTCGCACTTCTGATACTCTCATGTGCGAATAATTTCCAACATGACTACCAACTACCAATTTCCAATATGACTACCATATATCTTACGGTTTGAGAAAATATCACGAGGAATCATCGTACTGAATGGAGGCCGCAATGGAACGTTAAAAAAGGTTACTACATTGTTTTTATATAACTTTATAAGTTAACGCGGGGCACACCAATAAAAAATTTCTTCCTTTCGACTCTTTCAGTGTAATTTACATTTTTCAGACCTTCTTAATACGGCTCTGTCGCAAAATCCGTTCTTAGTGGATGTCTACTAACTATAAACTCCTTCCCTGCCAAAAGTATACGTTAAGCGATTTTTGATATTTGGTGATGAGTGCATGAGTGATCTTTCGCTTTTATATATTTAGATTAGACTAAGCAATATTTTGTACTATAATTACTATTTCAAAAACTAAGTTTGAGAAATAAATCTAACAATTATGAAAAGTTGTTAATTGTTGCGAAGTATATCTTAAATAAGAATTTTAATTGAGAGTTTCGTATTTTACGAAGAAATATCATTCACGGTCATTAATTTAAATACTTGATTTTACTTAAGAAATAAACTGCGAGTAAGGCAAGGCGACCTTTAGACTTGAGGATAGGACGACCGTCCGCCCTTCGAAGACTGAGTAATGTTAACGGTTAAACGGCTTATCCCTTCAAAAGCTAACAAGAACATTTTAAGATTAACTAGGCATTCATAATAAATAATCCTAAGGTTTTTCTTCTTTTACATTATGAATTCTTATAGGATCTTATTTGGGACTAAAGATATTATAAAAACATCTCTAAATCAACATTTGGGATAACGATGTGCTTGTAACCATTTGAACCCGTCTTCAAACATCAATGGCATACATTTTCAGCGATATTATTTTTTATCTCCCAAACAAACCAATATTTTAAGCGTTGTGTAAAAACTGAGCAAAATTAGCATACATTACGCATACGTGCGTTGAGTATATTTCGTATATGCCAATATATTTGAAAGTCGTATTTTGAATAAGCGTATCGTAACATTAGTATGTTATGAATTCTGAAAGTAAGTTTACGATACATAGAAAGAAAAACAATTTTATTAGCACTTCTGACTTTCAAATCTTATTCCCTAGACATCATACGTACTGACAATAACAGAGGTATTCAATTTTATTAAATGTATCTAAGTTTCGTCATATGGCAAACAATGACAGGCTGGAAGGGACGGTACATCCGACCTCTAGACTGCGCCCCGGCGGGACAAGGTCGTCCCGCCCTTGCATTTTGTCCGCCCTTCATGCTGAAGCATTGGAAAGTTAGTACCGTGATATCAGCACTCACGCAACGCTCTATGATTTTAATTTTATTTTCTTTAAATTCGTATTTTTACGAGCGCTGTCACTTTATAGGGTAAAGAATGTAATAGGCATAATTCTAAGTAAGTAAATACACAAAAAAGTACATTTGCAACACGGCCAAGTACTTTAAACTTAAACTCATTAAAGTAATAAATTACAATAATATTAATTTATTCTTGTATTTACTTTTACTTATCTACAATATCAATCACATAATTAAAAAAAAATCTAATGGCTTGCATACAAATTATTAATATTTAAGCCACACCGACGTGGATTTAGCAAAAGGGTGCAATGCTTCGAGCGACCGCTTTTTTGTTCAGAGTGTGCTTAACTCGTAAATCTATCCCGCCCTTGCATCTAGCCGCCCTTCGTAGCACTTAGGGCAACTGTAAATACTGTCTGCACATTCACCCACAAGAGTATGTTTAATTTTCAACGGTAATAAAATATTTATTGTGTTACTAACGGCTTGTCTAGCTTTTACTCTTATTTTAAAGTTTAGAAAAAATATTTTTACATAGGTTTACCTTTCTCCAAATACATATTTTATTGTTCATACAAATTACACCACTCATTAGTTATGTTATTTTTAAAAGTTATCAATATAAACACTTTAGAAATTAGGGTATGTTATTTCATATTATACAATGTAATATATTCAGCATAAAGTCCCACAGCTGGGTACGGATCCACCTTCAATACAGTAATGACCATCATACTATTTCATTACGTACGAATACAAATGTACACATATAAAAATAAATTTTGATAATTTATTAGAAAATTGATTGCTACGGATTATAAGTTATTTATTAGGTAGCTTGCCAGACTTATTTCCGTCATCCGATAAGATACTAATAGCAGAAATGAACCGCAAAGCTACTGTGAAATTTACACCAGCTTTTCTATGAGTCATAGTGGGGGCTCGACGTTTAGAATGTTACAAGGAACAGGTTCTAACTGTTTGCTTTCTCAATAATTAACGTTAAGAAATAAAAATCTTAATTAATTATTCATAAAACTTGCTAAAAGATGAAATTTTTATTCCTTGTAAGGGACCAAATAAAGTTACGTTAATGTGAATTTAAATGCTTTTATTAAATATGACCTCACTCGCTTCGTATAATACGTTTAAAAACATGATTTCTTTTTTGAGGTTGCATTCGTAGGTCGTGATGTGGTTACAAACTTCAGCCTCATTAAAATATTTGGAAAGAAAAAGTAAGGCTAGCCGAATAAAGACAATTACGTACGAAAAGTAAAAGTTTAATTAAGCAATTTTGTTCTATTAACTATCTTTGCTTTAAGACATTTATTACTTTAAATAAAAAATAATTTCTAAAAATATCAACTAATTTATAACCATTAAGTTAGAGGAAACGCAAATAGAATTATAACATTAAATAAAAAATAAATATTATAAAATCAAATGTATCACATCACTAGCAATACGAGATGACGTTTCGCAATGTCGCCATAGGAGCTCTTGCGCAAATCGCGCGTGACGTCACCACTCGGTTCCGGCTTCACTTTCGCGAACACTTTCACCCGTCCGTCGGAACGGGCGTGTCGATAGCATTGTCATTCTACGAGAATCGATGACCAGTCAAAATCGACTCGATAATTTATTCTTACAACACTATTGTGCGTACGTGCGTTCTAATAGTAATTACACACTTTAAAATCTTATACGTGTAGTTAAACAATGCCGTTAAAACTATATTATGTACATAAATACGTTGTTGAGGATATAAAAAATGCAATTTGCACAGTAATGTGAACTATATTTATCATATTAAGAAAAGAAATCATGTTTCACAGAACAATGACACGCGTGGAAACCTTAGTGTAATTACTAATTATTATATTAATTTAATTATTATAATTGTTAGAAAAGCGAGTGAGCAACATCACGTAATTAAATGTACAAGTAAATTCGATTAATGTATTTGATGAGACTTCCGGTGATTAAATAAAGAAAACCTACTTCATATCAAGCTTCATATTTGATGATAAGGTATATTATGTATATTAATCTATTTATTTGGTATCGATTTCGTTTCTTATTCATCGAAACTTCTAAGAGGCAGAATAATAAGCTACTTCTAATCCCAGAGAGAAAAATGGTTCCCACGCTATAAAAATACGACAAGAACAAATCGATTTGAAAGAAACTTTCTATAGCGAATAGACGATTTGAGTGAGAGTGATAGATAAAGGTACTAATTAGCGGAGTGGATAAGCGATAAAAATAATACTACATATACTAATAACATACCCTCGCCTTACTTGGTGCGTTCCTAGGCACGTTTTAAAATAGATATGAAAAGTTATCGCAAGTGTACTTAGGAAAAATCTTAGCTTATGCTAATGCAGATTTTTCTGTAGGCTTTATAAAAAAATACAATTGCGTGGTACGAATATATTATTATATATTCTGTGGTAGTACGTTGATGTTTCATTTGTCTCTTTTTAGCCAGTATTAGCCGTGTAAATTTCTGAGAACGACTCGATAGAACCAGTTATCGTGTTTTCCTTAGGAATAATCATAATGATAAGATTTTCCTGTAGTAAAAGTTATTTTAAATGTTGACCTGAGTAATAAGTTGATAATTTACTAACCTATAAAAAATTTTGTTAAAAAATGTTTCATACTTTTTTGCCTAAAACTTGCGCATTAATTTCGCTAAGTTACTGTTTTATTATATACATGTATGATATGTAGATATAAATTCTTAATTATTTTTGTTATTAGTAATATGAAATATCAATCTCCTCATAATGAATAGAACGCTGTGAATCTATGGTTACATGGACATTTATGGTAGGAAATAAGTTAAATTAAAGGTTTAAACTTTAAAGGCTTACGCAACAACTGTGCGTAGAGGCACTAACCTAACACAACAATCCGCTCCCGACACGATCAACTTTCACAAAATATATGTAAGTTCAATTAATCCGCGTGCATTTCTCTTTTCTCGGATATCATAAAACGGTTATGTAAAGTAATTTCTATTGAATATTGCTATAATTTTAAGCGTTTAGAAATATATTTTTAATTGGTAACCGCAAATAAAATCGGTCTAATATTTCTAATTTTTAAAATATGTAAGCCAGTATTTACTTTTCATTAAATATTTATAAGTGAACTGGTACAAACTTGAAATCTAAGCTGTGTCGTCCTACTTCGGAAACGTAATGATGGTTGAAATTTAAGCGCCATATTATGCGCTAACTTCTTTCTGGGTTAACTAATAATGAGGATAAAAATATGAATTTAGAAATTCTAATTTACATTTAATTATACAGTAAAGTCCACTTGTACAAAACTTGTTATAAATGTAACAGCGGTCGACTAAAAATGATAAAAGAATTAGCGTATCTACAAAGAACGTATTTTTTATTTATTTAAACAATCGTAATAAATCAAAATAATAACAAAATTTATTACTAAGGACCTACTCATCCTTATTATGAAACCATATATTTTTCAGTGGACAATTCCAAATTTCTGTTATATGTAAGAGTTTGGGAATAAAATTAATAATTTAATACACGTGGCCCTAAATATTTCAATACATTCCCAAACTTAGACAACCATTACTCACGACCATTTGGAGTGAAACCTAAAAAAATGTATACAACCAAAATAAACCTCACAAAGAGCGAAAGACCTTTGAAGCAGGTCACGCAGCATTGTTAGGTCTATGGTCACCGGTCATTGTCAATTGAAAAGAAAACCATGGAAGAACAATCGCTTTTCAATATTGCGAACAAAAATAATACCGCTGCCTGTACTGTAACATGTATTTCCACGGACGTTTTCTCCAATAGCCTCGGTCTCTAACAATCAATTATATTATCTAGACGGACGTCTTCCCACACTTTCTAACGCTATTGTGCTGAGTGAGACAATCATATCTCGCGGATTTATTGTCATGGCTCGTCGGAGTGTAATCACGACATTATTTTTGTTGAACAACCGGGATTTCTGATGTTGACTTTCATTTATGATCTACACGACCTTCGGTGCGAATCTATTTGGAACAAATGCGAGTAGGTCATTGAGGCCACGACGTAGTGTTGGGAATAATAAGAATCTCTACTGTTCTTTAATATACTATGAATTTCTTAGTGCATAATACATCACCGACATAATATTACTTACTGCATTATCAACATAATATATTTTTTTATTATACACTGCACCATCTAGTTCCGTGGTAAGCTACGAGGCTTGTGTTACGGATTAGTTTGAAGTTGATACACTACACATATAACTGTAAATACTACATATTACAAAAAAATACACCCATGGCTAGAGTTCAAACATTTGCGCTCAACAAGTGAATGCCCCCAGCGCGACTCGAACCCGCGATCGCTAGCAGAGCAAGTAGTGCAAAATCACCGATATAATTTTACTTATTGCATTATCACCATAATATTTTGTATATAATATAACAAAACAATACGTTAGTTGCAGTTATATCTACGTAAGTGTTTATTTTAACGATGTAATTAAAACAGCATACATTGTATTTAATAACGTTTTTGAGATAATTAAAAAATCTAAATACTAGTTAGTTAGTAATACTAGTTCATAAATGACCGTACTTGAGAATCGTCGGATATTATTGCATACGGACTTCCATATCATCCAACACAACGGGATAGGAAGTCCGTTAGACCTCTCCGTTGCTTTAGTAATTAATGAAAATTAGCATTTATAGTACAGTCGAGTTGCAAAAACATACAACTTGATAATTAAAAACCGTAGTATTTACAACACTTATATTAATATCTTTAAAAATGCTCTTAATCTAATGTGGTGTAAAGACAAATAACTTCAGACGAATATGAATCCGACGTTCGCGTAGAAGTTTCCGCGCCATCAAACAATATTTTTGAAAAAACAATAGTCATTTTAGGTTTTTAACAGGTTTACATATAAGCATAATTTATTTCTTTATAATGGTTATAATTATATATTATACGTTATAAATCAAAAACTTTCACATTTTTAGTAAAAAAAAATACAAATTTTAATATTACAGAAGTTGAGTTTTATTTCAGACATTAAATAAGATTAATATTTTATCTCGACCCAAATGTTTATATGAATTATTATTAATTACACACGGAAGTGTCCAAATGACTTATAAACTGTGATAAGAAATATTATTTTAATGCTCTATATTAAACATTAATATTTGTTACTCATCAATGATCAAACACTGGACCTTTCTTTTGTGTACACGAATACTCTACATCTATAAATATAATAAAATCCTAAATAAGTTAAAATATGTTTTTTTTTATATGTTGGGACATTATTACACTCAGCGCCATCTAGTTCCGTGGTAAGCTACGAGGCTTGAATAACAGATACCAGATAGTTGATATACTACACATATATAACTTAAATACATACATATTATAAATATAAACACCTATGACTGGAATACAAACATTCGTGCTGAACAAATGAATGCCCCCAGCGGAACGTAAGACAAAAGTAGGGTCACTACAAACTGAGCCAAACGTAAAAAATAGTCATTATTATAGATATTTGTCTGCCTGTCTAAGAAAGCATAACAAGAATAGTGCAAACCATTACACAGATTATAATTATTATTTTTGATGAAGACAGCTGGTTAGCTGGTCTGGGTCAACACATAGGACATTCGAGGTTGAATTCGAGCGCGAGCGAGTCGCTAGCTTTAAAAAAACTTTCGTTTCGGTTTTTTTTTTGCAAATTCTCTTAGATTTTTGACTCACAACGTTTCGGATGCTTTGCAACAACCATGGTCAAGGCTCTAATATTTTCGTCATCTATGTATCAATTTTAAACATATTTATCATTTCAAAATCACGCTATAATAATAAATTCATATTTCAACAACAGAAGAAATATGACAACTAAGTAAACGTTTACTTTCTAATACAATCTAAGGAAAATAGAGAAGATTTAAGTAAAAAGCACATTTATTCGTTGCGCGGAAATAAAAGGTGTAATTGAAAGCGCGTGATGTTCGAACAACTCAATCTGAACAATCACCGACAGTTACAGTGCAGACAATACGATCGTTTATTCTGGAATATTAATTTATATAAAACTGTCTTATTATATTAGCTTTAACATGAGAGAATATTTTTTTGAAATGCAAATCTATACTAATATTATAAAGCTGAAGAGTTTGTTTGTTTGGTTGAACGTGCTAATCTCAGGAACTACTGGTCCGAATTGAAAAATTCTTTTTGTATTGGATAGTCCGTTTATCGAGGAAAGCTATAGGCTATTTTATATCACGCTACGATCAATAGGAGCAGAGCATCAATGAAAAATGTTGCAAAAACGGGAACGGCGGGCGTTAGTTCTGCGAGGTATACCTCGCGACTCAAAAAGAAATTGGTTTCCGGTCTTTAGAACGCGTGCGAAGCCGCGGGAAATGCTAGTATGTTGTAAAAAATGACAACATAATCACATGTTTAAATAACCTCGATTTCGATTGATGGTCTGGATTTTAGACTTTTGGATCGTAGACTTTAAATTAATACTAAAGAAGATATCAACAGATATTATAAAACAAAGTCCTCCGTCGCGTCTGACTGTCTGTCTGTTCGCCATAGACTCAAAAACTACTGCATCGAGTTTTTAGTATTTAATTTGTTAAGTTTTTGTACTCATTTAATAGCGGAACCCGCAGCTTCGCCCGCACTAAAGTCGTAGTATAAAAGTAATACGGGAATACTGTGAAACGACAAAACTATGGGGTTTCATGCCTCATCTTTAACATTCGTTTTTTTTCAATTATATACAATGAATTCGAAAAAGTAATTCCGCTACAAGATATTTTTATAAAAACTTCTTTAGTTTTCTAATAGATAGCGTTAGTTGTCAAATGTTCATAGCCATCAGCGCCATCTATAGTAATCTGATGAAACTACATATAAATATTAAAATTCAAAAGACAGTTGAAGTAACCTACTTGCTGTCAAGAGAAATCATTGAAAATGTAAATCCACAAGCTAAAGACCAAGTTCTTTGATACAGATCATTTAATGCCTCTTGCAACATTCAAATTGCATACAAATGTGGCTAAATAAATCCTATAGTATGGATAAGTTAAAAACTTTCTAAAGTTTTCATAGGTAATAAATTCAGAGAAAGTATAATTAAATAATGTTTCTGTTGAACAACTTAATCAAAATTTTATTATTACACTTACTACTATTAGTATTTTCGTATTACACTCTCAAAGATAACATGCCGTCTTTTGTGCAAATGATTAAAATAAATAAATCATCGGATTCGTCTCTAGGTTTAGCGCGTGCGAAGCCGCGGGTTCTGCTAGTTAGAATAAATAAAAATTTAAAATAAGAGTAGCCTAAGTTGCTCTTTATGACATTAGCTATCCAGCCGTTTCAGATATTACCCAGAAAAAACAGACAAATTTTGATGCTAGTACCACATTATATACTTTTATATGAATTTAGTAAAAAGCTGTTAATTTGTAATTAAAAACAGACACTTCATTATTATTTATAAGTATAGATTGATAACAAATGTTTGAGTACAATATTATGAAAAAAATATTAAAATAATTCAACAAATGAATACAGTTACGAAACCTCAAAGTTATTAGTTCAGTCGTTTATAATAGATTTAAAAAAAACTATTCTATATTATAATTCCATTGCTTTAAATGTGATATAAACAGTATCATGAACCTTCTTCTATAGCATAAAATACTTATGTTTAGTTTTAACATGTTCATTAGGAAAAAGATAAACAAGGGCCAATATGACACCAGATCTTAGACTATAAACTAATAATAAACAAACAATAAAGGCTTACCTTGTAAATTATCGAGCAGATACGTCAGCAGCTTAGCGGTACCGTTGTTATCGTTGTAAATGGATAGCATTTCCTTGCTGAGCGGATTTCCCTGAAGACCTAAGAGTTGGAGGTGAAACAACTTCCCGAGATCGTATGGCAACACTCTCAGGTAGTTGTTGTGTAAGTGGAGTTCTCTGTAACAAATAGCAATATTATACTTTCTTAGGTTTACGCGAATACTTGACATTATAAATGAAACCATCTTTTCGGATTTTGTAGCGGATTTATTGTGATTTTTGGTTCCCGACGTTTCGAATGCTTTACCGTACCATGATTGCTGTAAAGCATTCGAAACGTCGGGAACCAAAAATCATAATAAATCCGTGACAAAATCCGAAAAGATAGTTTCATTTCTAAAATATCAATATTGTTAACAAAATAGGTTAAATGCTAATAACCCATGTTAATCTAAATATAGTTAATAGACGTCACGTATAATAAAATTCTAACCGAATCGAAACTGGTCATTACATTTCGGAAAATATTATTGAAATAATCATTATTATTGATTATACAGAAGCATAATCTATAGTTCATAATTTTTGTCTGTCAGTCCATCTGCCTGTGACCGCATCACGAGAGAAAAACTGGGCAAATATTGATAAAATTTGGTATTATGATAGTTATCCGAGTCAGCATATACGATACTTTTTATTGCCGGAAGATATCGTCTTTGATAAATCTTTATACAAACGGTTAGAACGTTTCTATGAAGCGCGAACGAATCTATGAAGTTGCTCATACACTTTTACCATTTGCTATTATACACAGCTGGTCATATTTCCTAGATTTATATACTTTTCAAACAAAAAATTAAAATAATATCGGTAAATCCGTTTGAACGCTACAATGTTACAGTCAGACACAGATTCAAACTTATAAGAACCTCTTGTACGTCGGAGGAAATTAAAAAATCCGGTACCAGACAAAGAATAACGCCATTCCGTGAAAATACCAATTCGTTTTATTTACCATCTTAAGGTTAACTTTGACATTAAAAACTATCGCTGTTAAGTCTTAACAGAGTATTAATAACTTATCACACTGTAAGGTTTACAAACATTTCATATGCGTCATACAAGAAGATTAACGTTAAAACGACCCATGGTAACTAGAACGAAGCCAGATTTGTGTTATCTAACATTACTATTTTTCTACTTATCTTTTTCTTCGAATTATAACGTCTATATTTTTGATATGTCAAAAACTAACATATATTTTTTTTTAATTACACTATGTGTTATTTATAGTGCAATAAAGAATATATACATTTGCAGTACGAATAGATATTGTCTTATCGAAAATTAATGTCTTCTTCAGCACTTTTTAATGTCCCACTGCTGGGCACGGGCCTCCCTTCAACACAAGGGTGAACAGACGATAATCCGGCGCGCTGGCCTAGTGCGTGTTGGCGGACTTCACATGTCTTTCGAAAACTTGCTAGGTTTTTCTAAGACATGCAGGTTGCCTCATCACGATGTTTCCCATTGCCGTACGACAAGTGGTAATCATGATAGAAAATGATTCGCACATGAAAAGGTGGGAGTGTGGGGTCAGAGCTGCGAGACTCTGATTTGAACCCACATCATTCAGTTATCCAAGCGAGCGCTTTACCGCTGGGCTACCACTGCCTTTCGAACTGCCAAATCGAAAATTAATAGTCATACAAAATAGTATAAAAAACAGTTTTTATGGATAACTTATCATAATCCAAGTTTATTTTCCTCAAAGTCCTTACAACCCATAATAAAAAAAAACATAAACCAAATCTGTCCATTGATTTTAAAACGATGCGCGTACCGAGGAACAGCATTTCATGAATATTTATATCAAAGTTCACTTCACTTCTAATTTACGTTACACACTTTGACGTAAAACATAAAAGGAAAATTATAACAGTAAATAGAGCGAGTCTTATACCTAATAGTATCATCCAACCATCTTAATTCAAACGTTAATTTAGTAAACAAATATTCTACAATAACAATAAAAAAAGCATCTGTTATGTTATGCTTACGTTTTGTTTACAGTCATTGAAGGTCATATGACTAGTCCGACCACTCCTTAAATAAGTTTAGAGAAATAACGTTCATATATTTTTTTAGGATAAGGGACTTTCTGAGCTTAACAGTTACGCTATCATAGCTTAGCTTAATACCATCATAGTATGGAAATACCGGAATTGGTGTTAAAAATTTGTATATATGTAAAACAATGAATACTTTATTAATCTATACTAATATTATAAAGCTGAAGAGTTTGTTTGTTTGTTTGGTTGAACGCTTTAATCTCAAGAACTGAAAAATTCTATTTGTGTTGGATAGTCCGTTTATCGAGGAAGGATATAGGCTGTGACCAATAGGAGCGGAGTATCAATGGAAATGTTACAAAAACGGGAAGGGCGGGCGTTAGTTCTGCGAGGTACCATACCATGAAACACCGAAAAAATTGGTTTCCGGTCCTTAGAACGCGTGCGAAGCCGCGGAAAATGCTAGTATGTAAAATATAAACAAATCTGTTTCCAGATCACAAGTGTTTACTAATGACGTCGTCAATTTATTCGCTTATCATGGCAAGCCAGAGTTCAAAGACCTTGTATACACGCAACCCGTTTGTTTTGTAAGCCAATATCATACGCTATTTTCAACTTGTCCAAGGTGCTTTATCTATTATTTATCATAATGATCTTAGCGAAGGTGATTGTGTGAAAGGATTCTTATCATTATTGTAGAGTATTAAAAATATCAATTACAAATGTTTATATACTTGGAGACGCAAACGATTACGCTTTTATTTATTTACTAATATTATAATTACGTTTTAACGATTTGTATAGATTTCTCAGAAATTAAATATTTACAAAAGTATCTTAAATGTTAACTTTGACAACCAGCTATAATCGTACCAAATTTCATCAAAAAAGTCCAGTGGT
The DNA here is from genome assembly GCA_905231865.2 of Boloria selene. Classification (NCBI taxonomy): domain Eukaryota; kingdom Metazoa; phylum Arthropoda; class Insecta; order Lepidoptera; family Nymphalidae; genus Boloria; species Boloria selene. The sequence continues at coordinate 3,127,682 of HG993142.1, forward strand.
TTTCGTGATGCGGCCACAGACAAGACGGACAAGAATAATTGTAATAGATAACTTAATGACCGTTTAAATAAGAATTTCCCAAAAATATGTTAAATATTACGAATTTATTTGCTTATATTTACATCTTGATTAGGTTTTGACATTATCTTTTGCTAATTTTGCCACACTTTAAATCAATCTGGGGGCGTACTATGAACTCTTATAGCATGAATACTATAATCTTACTTTGACTTTTCGTACCATGACGTCCTTATAGCAAGGGAAGTAAGATTATTATAAACTTGAAACAAAACAGTCTTGAAATAAGAATGTTTTCAAATAGTTCATGGTACGCCCCCTGTACATTTTTAACATACTATATTGTCAACAAAGAAAACCGGTTGTGTTTTACCTCTAAAATTAAACTATCAATTGTGTATACAATATAGTAAACGAATATGAATCAAATCGCTAATTTGGTCTGCTCCGCTTTGAATCTTGTTTATACAAATTAGTCGTATTGTTGAAGGAAAATGACATTTTATTAGTAGAACTCGTCAACAAACGACTAAAGCCTTCGCTAAGTAATATAAATGTATATAAAAACAAGACGTATACGATTAAAGATCCAAAATATAGTATGATTAATAAAAAAAATGTAATTATTTTTAACCTAGAGAGTAGAGACAGACATTGCTTGGCTTTTCACCCACACAACATGCGTGCCATCTCATACTCGTAAGAGGATCTTTCTTTAAGTACTATATTACATGTAATAGGAATTACTTATGTCTATTTAGAGTGTAACTGTATATAATAATATTATATCCATCGGTAATAATTGCTATGAACTTCGTTCCAAAGGTTACAATAATAGGTAGTACAAAGAATCAGATAGCAAAATTGTAGCTTTGGCAAGTGCTTTAAATAAGTTAGGATTTTGTATTATATACTATAGTTATTTTATATAACGTTCACTGAGTTTTGTTTTTCTATTTGAATTAGCGTCAATACGACGATTACACAAACATATTTACAAGTAACATTTTTCCTTCTTGCTCAACCCTAAGTATCAAGCTACACAACAAGAGAGCAATAGGTTATTGTTAGAAATGTATTTTTAGATAATGTTAGTATGGATTTTTACATGAAATATGTATTGTCCCAAATCAAAAAAAGCATTCTATCGAGAATATTAAATAATAATAGTAAAAATAAATATACGCAAACAAAACAGCGGTCACGGCTTAGTACATTATATACATAATATCTTTACATCAACATATGTTATACCTTTGACGACGCGCGTGGCGCAGTTTGTAGTGACCCTACTTGCTGGGCCAGCGGTCGCGGGTTCGAGTCCCGCTGGGGCATACATTTGTTGAGCACGAATGTTTGTACCTACTCCAGTCATGGATGTTTATATTTATAATATGTATGTATTTAAAACTTATATATGTGTAGTATATCAACCATCTAGTATCCATAACACGAGGCTCGTACCTTACCGTGGAACTAGATAGTGCTGTGTGTAAAATGTCCCAACATATTTATTTATACCTAATATGAATTTAAAAAATACGACGATAACTTATTTATACTAGTAGTTTTAAACGTCACATTTAGAACGTCTATACGAAAAAAAATACGCTAGGTTTCTTTACCTTAGCTGTATCAGATCTCCCAGCTCAGCAGGCAAAGTGCGTAACTTATTGTTGGACATGTCGAGGGTATGTAGGTTCACTAGCTGGTTGATGTCAGGGGGGATCCTCTGTAGAGAGTTGTCGTTCAGGTACAAAGCTGTCAGATGCGCGAGTTGAAATAATTGAGGCGCTAGAGCGCGCACACCTCCTGTTATCTGGAACATTGAAAATTAGCTATGAGATATAACACTTGTCTTTCTTAGGGGTAAAGTGTATTTTAACATATTCTCATCTAAATATAAGGTCATGATAAAATCCTGACTAAACATTTATGTTTTTACTCCGAGTGGAATTTTGTCGTAGAATGAACACCAACCACTTTGACAGGTATCGATAATTTAAAATGTTTGTTCTATACGACATCATGAGCAAAAAATGTAAATGGCTATATAATATTACAAAAGTGAAAATAATAAGAAACCCGAAAAATCTAATGAAAACATAAGCATGATGATTAAGTGTTTGAAATTCATGAAAAAGGAACTAATGCAAACATTTAATTTTTATAGTAGGTGAGGTGGGTGACATTCACATTATTTAAAAAAATATATACATATACACAGTATGTAATATACTAAACTGTATTATTATTATTTATTTATATTATATAGGTACTATAAAAAGTAATACGTATCTAAATCTATACATAGTAGAGGTCGAAGACCTTGTTTCGGATATATCAATAAGTGGATTTATAAAGCCATTAATCACAATGATATAGCGATAGCTTTTCAGATGATAATAATTATAATTTACATTTATTGTTATTTAATCAATGTTGGAAGGTTATTTATGTCAAAAAAACTTAAAAAGATTGAAGAGATCATATTAAGTAGATAAGTTTTATATATAAGCAAAATTAATTTAATGATACACCGACCCTTTCCACTAATATTTTGTTTACAAATAGGGTAAGCAACACACGTGACTGAGTGTCTGCCTACAACCATGTAAGTTTCACAAAAAATTAGGAAAATATGTTCGAATTAAACCATTTCGCGTTTCAATCATACCGTTATATAGTACGCTTTGCCCTCAAGCGACTTGGCAACAAAAATATTGATAAATTAGCAAGCAAGTTCAAAGAACTTGTCAAACAATACTTTCTCAGAATTTCGTGAATATTTGACCGTTTACATAAATTGTATAACTAAGCTTAAAATTAACTAACAGTAAATTTATTTTTAATTTTTCCTTACGCGGAGAGACACCGTTCTATTAACTACTATTATTTGCAGTAAAGCTTTCAAGAGGGAGGCTAATAATAAAAAGTCAATACAAAACCGCAAGAAAATCTTTTTATCTTGCCATATCTTACCTCAAGCGTGGTCCAACCTCCTCGCCGGCCAGATGCCCGCTCCGCCTCCGACATAATGTGATGCGTGCGCCCACTCGCGCCCTCATGCTTGTCTTTATTGCGAGACATTCTGTCACCTGGAGCATTATATTAAAAATATTCAAATATACGAATTATAATAATTTACAACAGACTGTTTAAATACTTTTACCAATACCTACTCATAAAATTGTAGGATAATTTTTACCATATAAATTAAATCTACTATCGACAAACGTTACTTTTAAAACCAACCAATTCTATACCTAACATTTAACTAAGTACGATAAATTTGCAATTTGTATAAATATGTGCAATGTGCATAAATAATGTTTACAAATTTCTTAATGACATAAAGCTAGACGGTACTAACAACTACTTGGTACGCGACTTGAATTGATAGAATGTAAGTGTCTCGCAAGTAAAGTCCTGCCTAACAACCAATTGGAAATCTGAGCTGTAACCTAATGATTATAACAACAGTCAAGTTAATGCTGAATGATATTCTTGGAATACCACTGATATGATATTTCTTAATGTCTTCATTGGTGTCGAAGTGGTACTCCAAGGTATGAATACTTCCCAACTAGATGGTAAATTATTATGGTTTCACGGGTATCATATGTACCTCTTGGCCGGAACTAGAAAACTAGTGCATCTCTATTATTTACTTAAAGTATTTATATTTTATTTTGTATATTATTAGAGATCGTGCAGTGAAAGAAAACATCGTAAGGAGATCTTAATGACTGAGAGAGCAAGTATTAGAAATAGAAAAGTACGTAAAGTTCGCCACCCCGCACTTGGTCGGCGAGGTGGACTATGGAGTGATCCCCTGGTATAGAAGGCCCGTGATCTGCATTGGGATATTAAAAAGTATAAAAAATCAAAATTAGGCCTTAGAAAGATACTTTAAAAGATAAAACATAATGATTCCAAATAAGGTTTAATACAACCAGTATCCCTAGTACCCTAAACAAATGGAAGACAAATGGAAAATTCAATCTCTTACGGTTAAGTAGGTACGTATACCTACTAGCATTTCTAATAAAATTCCCAGATTTTAAATCAAACCAGACATACGATTATTATTTTTATCAGGCTTTAAAAATAAAATTACGTAAATAATCTGCAAATCGATTGGTACAAATATTATTGAATAAACTTAAACGCACATTCGCTTTGAGTTCTTTCATTACTCAATCACTATACTACGTGCGAATCCGCGGACAAGCGATGACACAATAATTATTTGACCCACTCTCCGTACACAATACGCCAAAATTATACCCGTAACATGCAAACCAGCACGCAAGATGACGCCGACGTTCATACTTTCACATCACTTAAGCGCATATTAAAATGCGATTATTGTTAGGCACCTACACTCTACAGTATTGTTAGGTACCAACGTAAGGTAAAGATTTTAGAAATCTGAGATCATTTAAATGTTAAAATATTATTTGTAGCACAAAAAATGAAAGATTTCCATACAAACTTGCGAAAGCCTTTAGACCTCCTTAATCCAGCCCTCTCACAAAATCCGTCGTTAGCGACGTCTACTAACTATAAACTAACTTCATCATCTAACAAATTTTATCTATACGTAAAGAGGTTTTAGATTTTATTTATTTCGTGATTCTTTTTCCGATTTTATATATTTAGATTTAAAAATTATAATCTAATAAGAGTTAAGTTAGTTTTATAGGAAGAGGAAACATAACACAATGGTTCAACGAATTACATCTACATAATATATACGTATTAAACTAGTTGCTGATATTATCATTATAATTTAATTTAAAAATAACAAATATAGTTTGTTATTATTATTAAGGATTATCACAATTTCAGAAGACAGTTTACAAATTGGATTCTTACTTATTTGATTTATAAATGTATTGTCATAGAAAGGTATCGCGCTATGGTCCCCGCATAATAAAAATCGAATAATAGTCAAAGATAAAACTGCAACTTATATTTCTAAACAATGATATAACATCATTTTAACACAATATATTATATTATTACAGCGATTATTTTAATTACATGCTATATTTATAAAAATACTAATAACAATTATTATAAACAGACGTAGAAGTAATTAAATAAATTGTAAACAACTACATACTGTACTAGGTACAACTAAAGCTAAAGTTTTATTTTGTGTATTAAAATAATAATGTTTAAAATGTGAAGAACTTTTCTTATGGAACACAAACAATTCTTTTTATGATATTTCTAACGTATAGAAATTAATGAACTAATTACATTAAAAATCAATATAACCGTGTAAAGCGGGTTCAAAATATTTTTACGTATAAATCATTTCCAACATGATTACCACTTGACTTACAGTGAAGGAAAACATCATGAGGAAACCTGCATATTTAAGAAAACTTAGAAAGTTTTTGAAAGACGAAGTTGTGAAATATTTGCCGCCCTTGCCTGCTGCGTAAGTAAACTATGTTGAAATTCTTCTTGCATTAAAAGGAGGACTATTCCCAGCATTAAAAAGAGGTAAATACATATAGCATACTTTATAATGTGCTAAAATATATATTTTAGCAAATATAGTGTGTTTCACAGTAAAAACAAAGTATTAAGCAAAGATTACAATAAAATTATTCTGTTAAAACATAAGTAGGCCAATTTCTAATCCATTCGATTCGAGACCCAAAATCGGTTGCTTCACGCGTGAGTAGTGTCGGTAGTCGTTTGCTTAGTGTGCACAAATTTGATTGTTAATTTGTGACAAGCCTTGACATATTGAATTTTAATTATCCGTGAATTTAACTACATATTAAAACTGAAGTCCCCCGCCGTGTTGAATTTGTGTTCGAACGAACAACGGCTTTTCTCAGAAACCACACTGTATGAATTTTCGTAGGTTTTTTTTTAATAAAAAAGGTGTTTAGGAAGGTTAGTTCCTATAAAGCATATTTATGTATTAAATTAGAAAAATCGTCCCTTCTGAAAACTTCCGTTATTTCTACATGGTATAAAACAAAGTCATTTCACGCCGTCTGTACGAAAGATCTTTGAAACTACGCAAAGGATTTTAATGCGGTACTCATCAATAGACAGAGTGATCCCATAGAAAAGTTTATAACTATACTTTTTTCTACTATAATAATATACAAGTATCACATTATAGTACGAAAATCGAGAAAATATATATTTTCTGAAAAATCTATACTAATCGTTAAAACGTATCTTGGGACGTAACTGAGCGGGGCAAGGGTGGGTAGTATTTTGGTATCGCTAGTGTTCTATTCCCGCGGCTCTGCTCGCGTTCTAAAAGGGCTGAAAATCAAAAGAAATATTTTTCTCCCGTTTTTGCAACATTTTTCATTAATGCTTCTCTCCTTTTGGTCGTAGCGTGATGTTATATAGCCTATACCCTTCCTCGATAAACGGACAATCCAACACAAAAAGAATTTTTCAATTCGGGCCATTTAGTTCCTGAGATTAGCGCGTTCAACCATACAAACAAACTCTTCACCTTTATAATATTAGTATAGATATAATACAGAAAAGACATCTTCTAGTAATGTACTTTGTAGTATACCTACAACTCAATTAACCAATTGGTCAACTATACTTAGATAAACGTGGCCATATAGCTATCGCTGCACGACAACTAACTAATGAATTTAATTTTAATTACGAATGTGGTGGCGCTATCGGTACCTACGAACCGAATTTAAATTGGTAAGTGGACGCACTCCCGAAAAGTATTCTACCCAATATTTTTTGTAACTACATCAGGTTATCGACAGTCCAAAATAAAATTAAGACGTGTATTTACCCGTAAAAGAAAAGACTTCACAATGGTCAAATGGACCTAAAAATAACATTGTGAAGTCTTTTCTTTTACATTATCGCCGATTGTGTGAAACTATGTTTATAGCCAGATTTGTTTTATTTTCCAATTTGTAAATGGGAGTTGGTTGGTTTACACCAAACCAAATTAGCAACAACCGTGCATTTATTAAATATTTGGCAAATTGTACATTAAGTACTATTTGTATCAACCCATGTAACATACACGTGCGGGAAAAACTTCAAAATAAATTGAAGGGTGTTTGCGATTAATAGATGCTCTTGGATAACATTTGATTAAAAATTAATATATAACACTCGGTTACTTTCAAGAATTTATAAACATTATAAAAGGTCATATTCCATAGTAGGTATAATAAGAATATTACCGAAATCGGAACAGTAGATATGAGGGACTAACACGATAAGAAGAAACGATTACAGATTCCATCTCATATATTTCATCCTTCACTTATTCTACGTACGTTTTACAATAACCGAAATGCCCACCACTTTATACAAACTTAGATATCTTAGAATGTACGTAGTTTATAGTTTTTTTTTTATTTAATTGTTCTTAAATGCTAATAGCGGCATTATAAATTAAGTCAAGGTCAATATAAAAGGAAAACAAAGGCTTGTGGCTGCAGCAAATCGACTGTTTATTTCGTGTAAGAATATTATTAACTTACTTTTATTTTCAAAAATCTTTCGTTTGTATTGTGGTATATTTTATTAATTAATTGATTCATAATACTTTCTTAGGTTTACGCGAATATTTGAGATTATAAATGAAACTACCTTTTCGGATTTTGTCGCGGATTTATTTGGATTTTTTGTTCCTAGGCAAGTTTCGCTCTATCCCACTCCAGTCAATCGATTGATTGACTAGGAAATTTTACTCTAATCCATTCGCGAAAAAGAACTATGAACGACATTAAAGTCATAATCGGCCCTTAATTACTTCATTCCTATGGGATTCAAAATCCTGTATGGAGATAGTTGAAGCCCTCGAGCCTACATATAGGTAAAAGTACTGCCATCTGTTAACCTAGTACGAGCGAAAGGAGCGTGTATTACTGTTGATTATAAATTTATTAATCATACTTTAATCATTGCTGCTGGCAATTTACCTATGCTCTAACCATTTTATTAAATAAAATTAAGGAAGTGATATTTATTCATTTGAATTTAAGTTTCTTTGCTTTTTATTAGTAAGGTATAATCTGTTATAATTACAATCTACAAAGTTTTTTGTTACCTTAAAAGTGGTTAAGTGTAAATGATATTAATATTAACAAGACGTTAACATTGCGTTACCTATAGAGGCGGAAGAAATTGACCTACGTAAGAATAATCCTTTTAATATTTCTTAGAAACATTACTTGATTAAATGCTCCAATACACATGTTATTTACAGTTTTTTTGTTTTAACGTTGCTCAACTGAAAATATTAACGCAATCAAAGCATTAAAATATACGTGACCAGATTAAGCAAGCTTGTTTTTCTCGTTTTCATTACAGATGATAGCATATTTAAATATAACTGGTACAATCTGAATTGCAATGGCATTGCCTACGGTTTCACTTGCGTGAAATACTTCAACACGCACTCTCCATTCCATACGGTATAAGATAGGTATATACATATATACTTAATATTATAAAGAGGAAAGATTTGTATGTTAGTAACGAATTGGCTCAAAAAGTACTGGACCGATTTTAAAAATTCTTTCCCCATTTGAATGTTACATTATCACTGATTTATATAGGCAATTTTAATTGCAAGAAAAAAATAAGGATCCCTACTAAAAATATCTTTCATCGCATGCGCTGCGAAAACTATTGAAAATAGAACAAAAAAATGTTCCACAATATTAAAGAACATATCAATATCTACGGGAAAGGCGGGCGTTATTTCTGCGAGGTATCATACCGCGCGACTCAGAAAGAATTTGGTTCCCGGTATTTAGAAGGCGTGCGAAGCCTCGGGAAATGCTAGTAGTAATAATAAACACTATAAAACATTTTGTATCGGTTATTGTGAAATATATGTCATCTGCAGCAATGGTTTAGACGAGGCTTAGACAAGATATTGTGTGTTGTTATTATTCTAGGCTATTACGACTAATTTTCATGTTATTTTAATACAATTTTCATAAATAACAAGCTGACATAACTTATATCTTTTTCCAAGTGAACGTAAAACGTAAAAACAGCTCCTTTGGGACTTTAATTTCGTGCCAAAATATAGAACGTTTGGGATAGAGTTAAGGTCTGATCGTAGCAATGAATTTCAATAGAAAGTGTCAGATAGGAACATATGTAACATAAACTAATGTATGACTTCTGTTCACCGAGGATGTACTACTCTATCAATTGAGATGATATAGTGGTAATTTGTATGTAATATAAATTAAAAATTGATTTTTCGTTTCATTTTAAAATGTGCAAAAAAATCAATCAATCACTTTTATTGATTTTATTAATTTCATAACTATTATTCTGGCTCATTTGAATACAATTTCAAACATTAAGAGGTTACATTTATATAAATTGATAGAATCAATTATAATCTATATGTATAATAAAATTTTAACTTAGTTATAGAAGTAGTCATTATTGTAGATAAAGAGGCTGAATCTAAAGTTTTTAGAAATTTTGTCTCTCTATCTGTTTGTGACAGCATCATGACAAATTCACTGGACAGATTTTTATGAAATTTGGTAATGATAGCTGGTTATCCAGATCAAAATATATAGGACACTTTTCCATTGAAATGGGAAGTGCTAGTAATTAATAAGTTATAGTTTTTGAAGTTCTTGAAGGTGCAGTTTTTTTAATTAAAATTGACTATAAAAATCACAAAATACTATAATACACTCATTGAAATGTTCATGTTTAAAAATTTTAAAATTGCAGAGCCGTGGGAAATTTATAAGTAAATTATAAATTTACTATTAACATTTTTAAGGTAGGATAAGTAAACTTTGACAAAAATGTATTCTATAGGTTTTAGAATTTTTGTCTATCTGTCTGTGACCGCAATGCAAGAAAACCACTGGATTCTGTCGATGAAATTTGATATGATGATAGCTGATTATCCCGGTTAACATATAGGATACTCTTCACTACCGTAAAATATATCATTTCTGAGAAATCTCACCTAACTCTTACCAACCATCCATGAAAGTTACTGGTATTTACAATGATTGCAGAGCCGTGGGAAATGCTAGTCATTATAGATGACAAAAATAATGAACATTGAATTTAAATTATGAACATGAATATTCAATATTGAAGCTAACTATGAGTTTATACTCATGACTATTGGTATTGTTCCTTATATTTTATCAGCAAAATATTTATTTAGTGTAGTGTAAACAAAATTAATAAAGTGTTTAAAGTACTTCCTATATATTTTTAGTTATTACCTCTGATAAGATTACAGAAAATTATATTTTTTTTACTTTAGAAGTTTTAATATACAATATTATTGTTAACCTTTTAAGCATTATACTTATGGATAATTGAAATTGAGAGAGAGAGATTAAGATGAGATTAATATCCTAAAAAAAATTAAAATTATAGAACAAAAATTAATGAATTACATACAAAAATGACAATCATATTTTAAAACTATTATATTAATAAATTATAATAACCTCTCAATCAGAACATATGGTATGTATGATTGATAAATACATTTCATTATTTGTCAACTTTGTTATCCCAATGAAATTAATGTTAAGTGAATAACATAAACAATACAACTAAAGTAATTTATACTATTATGTTTATTTTTAAAATCAATATTTTTGAAAATTGTGTTTAGGAAAAACTGCTTGGAGCTGGACAATCTGACAACATCTTATAATTGTGCAAACAGCACAAGTATAATTGGGGCCAGTGTCAAAGTGAGACAAACAACTGACATTGAGTGTAAGTGTAGATGTGTGCATATTTTAAACTTCTAATCACTTTTATGCAAGTCCTAAGACAACTTTATGGATATCAATCACTAAATATGACAACATATGATTTTAATATGTATAGTATAATATGATACGTCTTGTCTACAAAAACACTAAAAATAAAGTTGTTATTATAACGATTTAATAGAAATTTACTTGCACCAATGATACCTTTACTGTACTGCGAGGGATCATTAGGTGTATTAAAAGGATTCTCTTGAATAAATGAATATCTTCACTTGAGAAATATGGACAACGGGTGCATTCCATAACCTCCGTCGTTGAGGAGGTAAACCTACAGATTCAGAGGTATTATTGATCAATTTAAGCTTTCAACGATTATATAAGGTCCAAATCAAAAAAATATAACTGATTTAATTCATTATTTTACCTACAACAACGTAAATGCGTATGATCTTTGTATACAGCTGACATAAAAGAGATGGGTCGACGCACAGTTGACGGTCTCCAAGCGCCAAATCACAATCGACATTTGAAATTAATAGATATGTGAAATAACATTTTTACTTTATGGCACATACCTTCATCTACTCCTTAAAAGCTTTAACTTCGATTCAGATTATAGTAACGGGATTAAATTCACTGTAAACACACAAATAGCACAATCTTGACAAACACCACATCAAACGTCCATTTACCGACTGCAGCGACAATCGACATTAGCGGCGAGTTCTAGAATCTTTTTAGTGGGTCGCGTTCTCCTAGAGTATAATTATTCTGTGGTCGCGTTCGTGTACATAGATAATAAAATCTAATAATAAAATAAAACATGTTTTATTTTAATAGTTTCTGTTATTATAAATTAATAAGTTTAATTCCTTTAATAATAAAGTAGTAAAAATATACATCATTTATATTTTTTTATTTAATTTTAACTTAACCAACCAAATATTTATACTTATTACTTAAAAGCCTATTTACAATTTATAATCATATATTTTTGGAGTGAAATAACCATAATAGATACAATATTCTCGATATCAATTTGTATGGGAAGTTTATTGCAAAGGCAAAAAAAGTACTTTTGTTATTTTCCGACACTCCGTAAAGAAGGGTGTGGTTTTGTTGGATTTTAGTGAATTTTTAAAATTGATACACATGCTAGGTTTTGATAATAGGCTTGATAGTTTTTTAAGAATAAAGGTAAATAAAGGTATTTTCCCGCAATAAAAAAGCACCAAATAATATGTTGAGCCGTTGTTTTTAGTACCTATAGACTTCTCAAAAATGAGATATTTTTTTGCACTAAAAAGTATCCTATTCCTATTGACTCGGATAACCAGAAATCTGTCCATTAATTTTCTCGCGATACGGTCACAGACTGACAGACAGACAAAATTTCTAAAAAATATAGATTCAGCCTCTTAATCGTCAATAATGTTTATCCCAAAAAGATTTTCCAAAAAAATCAATGTGCAGGATCTTCAGAATTTACAATCACAATCAACTTACTTAGAATTTTATATATTTATAGATTGATAGGTCACAAGTATCTACCTATTTTGATTAAGTAAGTAACTACTTTCGATTAAGTAAGTAACACATTGACTTGGTCAGTGATGCTAGGCCTTCGTAAATATACGAAATTATTGAAATATAAATTCAGTGTAGTTGATAATTTACATAGGTCATACGTTTGAACTTGCTATAAACAATGCTGCTGTTACAATAAATCAAAACGTATTCAGTAAAGATTGAGATCTGTGAGGTGACCAACGAGTATCTAAAAAATGGTTGAAGTTAGCAAATTTTTATTAGATAAATCTGGTTTATGTGATTATCCCTGTGGTAAATTATTTCATCCATGGACAGATAGCTGTACTGAAGCATTTTTGACAATGTTCCATTGGTGTTTTAGAGGAAGTTTAATATTTTGGCTTCCAATACACGGTGGCACGCTCGTAAGTTCTTTATTGTTTTTTATAGCACTAACCTAACAATAATAAAAGCCCGTGGGATAGCATATGGCAAGCTGTGGTGAGAGTTATTACTATGAGCCCGAGGTTTCTAGTGGCAAACAACAAGACAAAAGTTTGTCTCACTCTTTGGCCTATTCAGAATGGAGTGAAAGAGAATATAGTGTGAAATTATGAAATGGCCTCATTGTAGAGCTTAACTCACGAAATAACAAGAAAACTCGTACTCATTATGGTACTCTTAGCCAACGATTTATCATTTTCCAGGTTATGTGTAACATAAATTACCTATATGCTATATTGGCACGATAAAAAGGATACTTCGACTTTTATAACCAAAAAAAAAATCAAGTTAAAACATGGAATAAATTTAAGTTTTCTGTACCTACAATAACTATTCCATACTAACCGTTAAAGCGTACCTAATATATAATGTTTTTGGCAACAAGAGTACTTAAGTAACCGAGGTTTATAAAATCTGCTTACGTATTCAAAAAAATAACAATTTTTAGAACTTACTGCATGCCATGTTAAATAACTTGTTTTTACAGGACATTTTTCTTACGCTAGGATCACCTTCTTTATCTCTATCCTTCACGGACCATTTTCTTTCGTTTGTCATCTATGGACCATTTTTTTTGTAACCCCAACACCTCAAACACTATCTGTCATGTCAGTTGTCATTTGTCAGATTATTATATTTTGAGTTTTGAGTTTGACAGATTAATTTGTGAGCATTGGAATTTGCAATGGGAATTGGGAATATGGATTTCTAACTAATTATTTATGCTATTATAGGATATTCCAATGACGCGTTATTAAATGTAATGCTTAATAATTAATATATAGTTATTTACGGTAGGATTATACTATAGTGTAAAATCGTATCACTATTTCTTGAGTTGTCAATAATTTGCATGCCCATTGCCCCGTTAAGATTTCAGAATTCAGATTCACATTCAGACAGTCTGTGATTGTGTTTGATACTTGGCGATCGTCGATTTTGTTTCACGGGATATATAATATATATGTATTTTAATAACAAAAACAAAATATACGAATTGCGTACCCAAACGCGAATAGTTGTTTAGTTGTTTTAAAAGTGGTTACATTTAAAAATGGTTGAAGCTAGTAAATATTGGTTTGATAAAGCCTGTAGTGCTTGTGAATGTCATACATTAATCCATCCTTGGACATATAAATGCTCTGATGCTACAGCTACAATGCTGATGGGTTGTATAAAAGGAAGCTATAAATTTTATGCCATGGTTTATCTTGTAAGTTTTTTTTTATTCAGAATATATTAGGCTTACATGGTTAGTGTTTATGATGACATTAAAAAAAATCATAAATTTTGAGTAAGGAAAAGTATATTATATAATTGATAAATTTGTGTTTCTCTTTCACTATATTTTTTTAATCTACTAGTGCTTACTTTAATATCTTATCAATACGACTTGATAATTATTTGATATTAAAAGCATTGCTTATAATAAATATTAAAAGTAAAAGAGAAAAATTGAATAATTATTGGATACATAAGCTTCAGCTTGAATAAAACTATAGAGTACTAAATGATTCTGAATGATGAAATCTAGAATTCATCCGAAGTCTAGATTTAACCATGTTTTATTTTAAAAACTTTTTTTGCCCATACAAAAATAAAGATTTCTGATTTACCCAAATATACCATATCTTTTACAGATATTGTAGGTGTCCTTGTAATGTACAAAATAATGTTATTTTTTAACTCTTTACACAATTAATGATTAAAAATACTATATTTCTCTTTTTTGAAGTACTTTAAAAAGCTATGTATTACATTTATAATTTATTTTCAAGTTTAGTGTGAATTAGGTCTAACAATTCATAGAAAAAAAATCTGTGCCAGATTATATTATGTCATTTCTTAAGTAGATATATTTTGTTTTATGCAAAAAGTTTAATTAATGTACTAAAAATATGAAGACCTCCTATATTTGTTTTATTTAAAAACAGGAAAAGTACTCAAAAATTAATACTTATGTTTAACATAAAGCTCATAACATGTAAATTAAAATAAACATCAACAACTTGTAAATGAATTAGTGGACAACCTTGAAAAATCAATCCATAAGGCAAGTTAATTTTTGTGTTCGACTAAATGCATGATTATTTCAGATACAAATATTAATGAGAGGCAAAAAGTTGAGCAAGAAGGAGATAATTGAACAATTTAAGCTATATATCAAATCAGGAATATTTGGTCTAACAGTTGGTAGCTCCTTTGTAACACTAAATTGTATATTTAGGTAGGTAATTCAAAAAATATATTTTTCTATAATATTATTTTGACAACCAGTATTGGTTAATTTTAATATGAAGCCATTAACAAGAGAATTGAATTGAATTATTTTAATATAGTGTATAAGTTAGTAGTATAAGTTACATAATATTAGAATTCTAATAATGAGAATTTTTACATTCAGCATAGCATAAATAGTTTGATCTAGTAATTTAATTAATTCAAACCTTATATCTATTCATCACTACATTCATACACACATTTGTCTGTTTGCAATATATTCAAAAACTACTGCACCGATTTTCATGCTGTTTTCACCAATGAATAGAGTGGTTCTAGAATCTAGAGGAAGGTTTTAGTATATTAACTAGTATAATTCGCGGCTTTGCTTGCGCTAAATCACTAGTAGTGCACAGATACAATATATTATGTATATAGTTAAATATAATATATTATGATTTTTGTCAGTACATGTAATGTGATAACTTTTCATACCTTCACTTTTATTTACTGCAATAGGTAACAATAAAACATAGCTAATAAGAGAGGATAGATTGCTATGGAATGAAGTGAAACATTTAATATGATAATACTTTTAGTACATATATGTTGAACTGCCTTGGTGATAGTGGCTAGCATGTATGGCCGCACAATTGCTCCTTCGTTCTAGTCCCGGGTTGGGCCAAGTTATATTGAGTCCAATAACTACATTGGGTTTTTCTGTAAAGTATCAGTAACAGCCCAGAGTTGGGGAGTTGGCAGCGTTTCATTCCCCTGCCTCGTAGAGCTTGTAAAGCCGTCGGTCCTGCGCCTTGCCTCTCGTTGGTCATGACGAGTAGTCGTCCCACTGCAGTATGAGAGTGTTATAGGGACAGAGAGTGCACTTGTACACTATAATAACTCTTGCGTAGTTTACTAGTCTCAATGAGACTGGTCACGGTAACCGTAATCTGCCGGGAGGACATTATTATATTTAGTACATATTTATGTGATTTATTTAATATGTTCCTTTGCAGGAAGCTATTCTTCAGTCAGTTTCATTATCACACAACAGTTTTATTACCATGCACAATTAGCGGTCTGGCCGTATACTTTGAGCCTCCATATAGAAGAGTGTTAGTTGTCAACTTGTTTGTTAATTTGGTAAATATGTTTGAACTCTATAAACACACTAAATGACTAAAAATAAATTAATTTCTTTCTTTATAAATATTATAAGTATTTAAATTTATTAAAAGAGATCAATGTTGTTTTTAAATTAATAAGCACAATTCATAAATCGCAATAATTACTATATAAATTACTATGACCTTATGTACCTATGCATTCACACCACATACACAAATAGTTGTATCATATTTTCTTGCATATCTATCTATATAGGTATATATTTTTTACGTTCTACTGCATGGCAACGGGTTTTCGAAAACTTGTTTAGTTCTCTCAGACATACAGGTTTTGTCACGGTGTTTTCTTTACTGTATGACATTTAGTGGTAAGGGGCCATCCATAAATTACGTCACACGTTAATGGGGGGGGGGAGGGTATCACCGTAACGTGACATAGTGTGACAAGGGGCAGGGGGGTTCAAAAGCTTTGTGACGTCACATTTTAAAATTTAAAATACCAAAACACGAAACAAGATGATTAAGTTTTTTATCTTTAATTAACATAATTCTTCGCTTATTGTTTCTTAACTAGTCGTTTGTTCTTTCTGTTATCAGTGAAAAATATTTGATTTTATGTTAATTTTATTAAAGATTATTTAATAATAATAAGAAAAAAATGAAAATAACTGTTTTCTTTTGATTATTTTTAAATACATGCTTAAATTTGAAAAATGTCTAAAACTGTGACAACCTGTGACAAGGACGGGGGGAGGGGTCTAAAAGTTCTGAAATTCGTGTGACGTAATTTATGGATGGCCCCTAATCAGTGGTAGCCCAGCGGTAACGCGTCGCTTGGATATTCGAGTGATGCTGGTTCAAATCCGGGTCTCGCACCTCTGATATTTTCATGTGCGAATCATTTATATCATGATTACCACTTGTCTTACGATGAAGGAAAACATCGTGAGGAAACCTGCATGTCTGAGAAAACCTAACAAGTTTTCGAAAGGCATGTGAAGTCCTCCAACACGCACTAGGCCAGCGCGGTGCACTATGGCCTGACCCCCCTCGTACTGAGGGAGGCCCGTGCCCAGCAGTGGGACGTTAAAAAGGGATGATGATGATGATGTTATAAATGATTCGCATATGGAAAAATCAGAGGTGCGAGACCCGGATTTGAACCCGCATCACTCGGCTATCCAAGCAAATACGCTACTACTGGACTATCAGTCTCATAGCTATAATATACCTATATAAAACAAAGTCGGGCTAGTTTTATAAGCATGTAATTTTATATTAAATATTATATCACAAATATTTTACTACTGAACTTGTTAATTTTGATTTGATTTAGGTTTTTGAATACTGGTTGCGCACGTTGGAAGTAAAAGGATGGCTTCGACGATCACCTGGACGCGAAACGATGATATTCATGCTGGGTAGTGCTGTCTTTTTCTATCTCATGCGATTAGAAAGAGAGAACAGTAAACGGACGCCGTTATTTTGGTAATTATATAACTTTGTTTAGTATGGTAAATTCATGATTGAATATCTTATGTAAATAATAAGTTTTTTTAATTATAATAATTTACTTGTGCTAATATTGAGTAATTCTTTTCGAAAGAATAGCACATTCTAATTTGCGTCTGTTATTATTCTCCTCAATAGCTAAATCGATTTTGATGTTGTTTTTGTCATTACTTAGATAGATACTATACTATAGAGTATAGATAGATACAGAAATGCCAGGTTCGCTATTATGTAACATATTTTAAATAAAACTAATGACACTCAAATTCCTTTTAGGTTCTTTACACCTCCACGAGTGTCCAAAGAAGTGGGCAAGCCCGTACATGGCATCGAGGGGAGCAGTCCGGCGTGTCCACATAAAGGACCCTGTATGAATTACATATTTAGGGTAAATTAATAATTCTTCTATTTTAGTCTTAATACTATGATACAAAAACTTTTTTTTTGTATTTTAAAATTAAAGTGGGCTTTCCCTGCGCGTTTTCTGGCTTCGCGCCCGGCCGGATTGCCGGACGACACTTAGCCCCTCTTTGTTAGTTTTACGGGACGGGATTATGGTTTTACTGGCTTCGTCTTTGAAAATTAAAGATCTTATAAATCGAACAAAATAAAAAAATAAATAAAAACGTAATAAAATAAATTTCATTTCTAAGTACTGTAAAAATTTAAATAATTTTTAAATACCTATATATGAATGAATGAGTAATACAAAAATTAATTGAAAAGCTAACCTAAATGAGTAAATAGTTGACTAACCTATAACACAACGCAGTGCCTTATATTTCATCGTTATGTAAATTTATTTTAATTTCTTACTTTTCCTTGTGCTGATTTCGTAATTTCGTTTAAAATTTAAAATATCAATTTATACTTACCTAATGGCGCATAACTTTTTAAATGTATATAGACTAATTTCCTGTTCTAGATACATATAGATTAATTTTTTGCAGTATGAAATTAAGTGTGAATTTAGAAGTGCAAGAAATTAATTATTGTCAACATAGTTTCTAATTTTAAAATTACAATTTTACAAATGTGTTGGTATTAAAAACTGCAAACGTTTTTTTGAAAACGAAGCGCGGAATTGATGTGCTTTAGGTCGGTTGGATTTATAAAAATATACATAGCTTTACTTGGTTAAAAAATAACAAGCTTTTTTCTCGATGATGGAAGTAAAGGGATATCTTATTATATCTCGCGATTGCCACGAGATTAACGAGATTATACGATCTCGTATACTCTCGTATAATGAGATCATGTAATTATACTCGTAATACAAATTATTAGGTACTAGCTGATACCCGCGACTTCGTCCGCGTTGCTTGAAATATTAACAAAGTTTTCCGCATGCGCGCTACGCCGCTTGCCCCACTACTCCGCGAGAAGGAAACATACATCACTGAACACGCAGTGCATATACAAATCGTTGTTTCTCGAAACTTTAATAACTTTTTATTAAATGAAGATATCGCAAGCATTTTTTTTTATAATGGCCAAAGGAAAGTGTCTAAGGAATAAAACTTAGAAAGTTTCATTGAAATCTATCCAGTAGTTTTTCCGTGATGCGCGCACAACTGCAGACCTCTATCATTTTATTTATATAGACAACTGCTATATACTAGACCTAGAGCCGTTATTCTAGAAATGTTTATGGAGACAACATTTGGATAACGGACAATACTTTATCTAACGTTTGGCTCAAATTATAGTGCAACTGTCATGGGTTCGAGTCCCGCAGGGGACATTCATTTGTATGATTAGCCGAACGATGATGATACGATGGGACTGGAATTTAGCTCTGTTGCAAAGTAGTCCCCAATTAAAAATATAAAAACTATATTGTATAGACATGATACTCACATTATTATTGATTCAGTACGTTTAAAGGAACTTATCTTAGAACTCGAGTTTAAAAAGTCGTTTTTTTTGCTAATGATTAGACGTAAAGATTAAATTATTAAAATTTAAATAAAACAAAGTGTAAGATACAAACTGCTTATTATGTATAATTCCATTGTAGTGCTATACAAGCGATGTTCCGTGACCTATTGACTTTTCTATTGACCTAAATGCGCACAATCGAGCTCCTTCAAATGTCATATAGGATTTTACTCATTTCGTTTCTAACCACTCAAATAAGGGAACGTTTAAAACTACCTCGTTAGTCTAGTTTTACTAATTAGTAATTTACAAAATTTCAAAGTTTTTAAAGAACTACAAATTTTTTTCTTGCTAACAATTATTGAACGTGCCGGTCAATATGTTCGTTTTCCGTGTCAAGTAATAATAATTAATTAGTAATAATGGGCTTTTCCGTTATGTTTACCTAAAGATAAGAACGAAGTTTCGCAACGACGTGTCGGTTTACTGGACTATACACTTATTGTAACCGTTAATAAATAAATGTTCTCGCTGATGTCGGCTACTCACGCAAACTAGCCATATTCTTAGGGGAATTATAAGGCACAAGTTGTGTTTTTAAGCGCATTCTCTATTCCTTTCACATTCATACTAGAGGACACAGGTACGCCTTACTCCTGAAAGATCAGGAATAAGATGTAAGTATCCTCATAAATGGGTCCGAAATACCGCCAATTTTAATCTTCCGCCACTCCACATATAATTCGCGTCATGTAAAAAGAACGCTGGCTGTCAAGTTGCGCAGAGACGATTTATCGGCCAATTTGGTGGTAAGACGCGGGGTGTGGGACGTAGAGGCACGCGCCGCATGCTTTCCGGCTCGGTATTGGTCCGTCAGTTCAAAATACCATCGCGCACGCAAAAGTTATTAATTACTAAATGATTTTATACAATAAATAAAATTGAGAAAAAATATTTTTGAACCAGTTATAAAGAGAGAGTCCGATAATAATGCTGTTAATAATTTTAAAACATATATTAAACGAATTAATTAAGTTTTTTGTAAGTACATTAAACATTCTACCTGAATCAAACATATTTTATTAATTAATAGAATTCCATTTAATACATTCTATCTAATATATTTTTCAATGTACCTGATAATAACCAATATACATCGCGAGCGAAAGGCCAGTTTAAAAATAAAAGAATAGGCTTAGTAATTACGTGTGCGAATGTACCCATGCGCAAACACACCCCCCACCACTTTCTTCCAGCGTTCTTTTTACGTGACGCGAACTGTAGATAGATTTAATAAAAAATCCAAAATTAAGTCTTGATTTGAGACTAAAAGTCGAATCTGTATCCATATATGCGAGTCTAGACCAATAAATTATATATATATTATAGGTAATAAAGCTGTTGGCAGGCACTATAATATCTTCAGTTCAACGTATATAGTAAGTATATAGAATCACAGACGGGATGCTATGATCTAATGGGGTTGAGGAAACAGTAATTCTAAGCTATTATAGACGTAAGGGACCCAAAGTTTAAGGATAAATAATAATTATAAATGTTGTTTGTTCGTAAAATATATGTGATAATAATAAAATAAACTTACAAGTTAAATAAGGAAAAATTAGTGTAATTTTGTTGTGATCTTTAGTATGTGGTAATACCGTTTTATATGGCGTCGTCGTTGTTTCCCATTTGATTTTGTGTTTATTGCTTAAGATGTTTTTACCTTCTAGCTGTGAAGTTAATTTTTGTATGTAATATTATGGAAATTTTTAAAGTGCGGACGGTATTTCTAAGTAATTTTGTTAGCGTTCCGTAGGTTACCTTATAATTTCGTTAAGTCTGTCTATTCGTATTTCACAGTTATTTTACTAAATATATAACATAATTCACTGTTATAATTGTTAATTTTACATATCATAGTACCGTCTATAATGACTTTCTGAAATTTATATAATTTTAGAACTTACATTCAAATATTAAATGAATATAAATTATAACGATCTTAAATATCTACAATGGTTTAATGAAAATATTATAATTGCAATACTTATTATTTTCTATTGAAATTAGAGACTTCGTTGATTTCAAACTGCTTAGGCTTAGCACGCAAATGAACAAACTTAACTGCCAACTTACAGACGAGCTTACGGATAGCTTAAGTTTCAATTTCAAAATTTAAATTCTTTTAAGTATATAGTATTATAATTAACATTTATTATTATAATTAATTAACGGTAAAAGTAATAATTAGCGCAAAAGTAAACAATGTCTTCAATTTATATTTATATATAAAATATGTTAGTGCGTTATATATAAATTTTATATGTAACAAATGTGGTTAACATTATTTTTCTACAATATGATGAATTCTAAATGAAATATGCCTCAATTATCAATTTAAATAAGTGTGTAACTAACTATATTTACTATATTTTTACTTGCAAATTACTTTGGTAACCTTTCGGACAAAAATAGCGGAATTAGTACAGCAGGGATAATTTTATAATAATAAAGTAAATCGTACCTATATTATTTCTGTAGAATCTATGTTATAAAAAATACTACGTAGGATTACTAGAAATCTGATAAAAAAGTTGAATGGAAGATCGAAATTAATCTTGACGACACCACTTTATTCTTATATCAGTGCAGTGGTATGTTCGCTTTGGAAAACGAGTGAAACGGGTTCAAATCCCAGGTCGGTTGATATATTCATGTGCGAATCATTTCTAAGTTTTCGAAAGACATGTGAATTCCGCCATTACCTGCCTGCGTGGTGGATTATGTCCGGTGTTTTTTTTCGTGATGCGATCACAGAAGGACAGATGGACAGACAAAAATATTAAAAACTAAAGATTTGGCCTCTGTATTGATAATAATTTTAGTGATTACTAGCATTTTCCGCGGTTTCGCACGCGTTCTAAGGACCGGAAACCAAATTCTTTCTGAGTCGCACGGTGTGATACCTCGCAGAACTAACGCCCGCCTTTCCCGTTTTCGCAACATTTTGCATTGATGCTCCGCTCCTATTGGTCGTAGCGTGATGTAATATAGCCTATAGCCTTCCTCGATAAACGGACTATCCAACACAAAAAGAATTTTTCAATTCGGACCAGTAGTTCCTGAGATTAGCGTGTTCAACCAAACAAACAAACAAACTCTTCAGCTTTATAGTATGATTCGACAAAGTTCTAATTTTATAATATGTATAGTATATCGTATAGATAAATAGTATTAAAATGTGTACAATTTCAGGGTGCAGGTCAGTTATTCGGCGTTGGGGTTATAATGACGGTTTTAAGAACAATAATTCCCAGAATACTAACTCCGGCTAAAGCGTTGAAGGCCTTGAAGTTTTCGCACTTAAAACTTGGATTGTTCTTTGGAGGGTACATTGGAATATACCGGGTAAGTAAAGGTTCAAATTTTTATTACTTACCTATTTATTTTGATAGAAGTTTTCCTGAGACAAATACTTTTTTTTATATAAATCTTTGTTTGCAAATGATGAAAGATACACTATAAAGAGTTTAAAGGTGTATTATTTATAATATAAATAGTGTCCCTTGCTTCGCTCGGGTTATACTGAAACTTGACATATACTGAAATCTTCCCCGAAAACCACTCTGTCCGTTGGTGAAAACAGCATGAAAATCGGTGGTAGAGCGGTGGACTATATCCATAGGTCGCTGGTTTATATCCGGCTCGAAGGACCACTAGCTGGTAAATAGTCATCCATAGGTCGCTCCTTCTATAGCTCAGTTGGTAGAGCGGTGGACTATATCCATAGGTTTCTGGTTCATATCCGGCTCGAAGGACCAATCGGAGCAGTAGTTTTTGAGTTTACCGCGAACAGACAGACAGACGCGGTGGAGGACTTTGTTTTTATAATATGTTAGCACACTCGAAGTCTTGGTTTTAAAGGCTTGTTAATGTTTTTAGCTAATAGTGTGTCTTCTATGCCGTGCAAATGGCAGAGATAGTGCGCTATACGCAATACCCGCGGGATTCCTCGCCGGAGCGGCCTTCAGAGCGTCACCATCTACACCTATTGCTTTAGCACCGCTTACATCAACATTACAGGTGAAATTTAATATGTTTTTATTTCATATCTCTCTCCGTCTTATAACTGTATTTTATTGCCTATGGACGTTTTATTATCTCCCTGCATACTTAATTATCACGAACACGTTATTACCACAACACACCACTAAAATATTGTGTTATATGTAACTAGACTTATTTCTATTTTATTATATTTTTAGATTTCTGTTGGTTTTTGCGAGAAACGCAAATTAGTATGATTTTTGTACGAATATTTTACTACATAATGCGGTGGGGCAAAAACATAATATATTAAAAAAACATGCACCGGCCCCATGTACGTGTAGGATGTGTGTATTATGTAGTAGTCTTAGTTAGTTAGTCATCAAAAAATAAAAAAATCATGTATATACGTTAGTAATTATTATTATAATATGACAATCTTATGGTCCACTAAAAACGAAACTACTTATTCCGTAAGTAAAGGTTAAAGAGAAAATAAGTAAGGTCTAGCGACCTTAGGATCTTGGACTATTATGGGTTTTTAATTTATATCTTACATTGTCTTACATTGACATAAAAGTTATTTATTTTTATTTAAATTAATTAATTTATATATTTCCAGGTTTTTTTTCTTTGCATTATTTTGCTATTATGTTATCATTTTCTTTCTGTTTTCTGTTTCGTATATTATGTTATATATATTATCTGTAAATACTATTTTTTATGGACTTCTATTGTCTGAAATAAACGTTATTATTATTATTATTTATTCTAGATTCTATTCTCATGGCTGTATCAAAGAGGCACGATACCAGATAACTGGCCTCTAGTGGAAATATTGTACTGCGTCTGTCAAGGACTGCTGTTCCATGCCCGCGTCATGCACGAGGATGTTTGCCCCAGATATATAATAAATTTAATGCACACCGTCACTAGTAATAAGTAAGTGGATTCATACTTTCTTAGATTTACATATATAATAATTAATTATTGAAGACGTGAATGGACGAAAGCGAATAAAAAGAATAGAAAAGACTAATTTTCGAATTTGCGCTTTTTTATGCATAGATGTCGGTGTTATGGGTGTATAAACAGTTTTTAATATTAAAAAAATCATATATATGACTTTTACCGTTTACTTCTTGACAGCTATTTTATATACATGTACAGTTCTCGAGGCATAAGCTCAGCATTTGTGTGAGTGATAGCTAAAAGCCAATAGCCGCGCATCAAAAACCAGTTAAAACGGGTTTAAACCAATCTCGCAACGTTTATCCGTATCGTCGTACCTATCCGTACACTGTACTCACACAAATGCAAAGCTGAGCTTATGCCTCGAGAACTGTACTTAATACATCACTACATAGTACAAAACAAAGTCGCTTTCTCTGTCCCTATATCCCTATGTAAGGGGTCGTCCATAAATCACGTGATGTTTGAATGGGGGGGGAGGGGGTTCGGAAAAAATCACGAAATATCACCAGGAGGGAGGGGGGGGTGTAGTGAGTTATCACGTGATTTTTTTTTACTCAGCGTTGGGATTATCCCGCGCTCCGCGACAATCGCCGAACTTTTATAATAATAAGCCTAGTCACCTCCAAAACTTCTCTGAAAAGACCTGTACGGGAACTACTATTGCAAGAAATGGCACTATTAAAAGCTATGCTATGCTTTAAAAAATCGTGTATTATAAATTCTTCATAAAAGATGATAAGACCAATAGGATGGGCCAAACATTCCCCCAGATACACGAAGCGTCGCTATTAGTAAGAAAGGAAGTGTAATAATGAACCTTAAATAATAAAAATGAATCTTAAACCTCACCATGTATCACCATGGGGGAGGGGGGGTCTAAAAAGTTGCTTAAAATCATCACGTGATTTATGGACGACCCCTATGCTTAAATCTTTAAAACTATGGAACGGATTTTGATGCGGTTTTTTTAAATAAATAGAGTGATTCAAGAGGAAGGTTTATATGTATAGCTAGCGGATCCCGCGGCTTTGCCTGTGCTAAATATAGGGAAGATCCCGAGCGAAGCGAGAGCGAATGGCTAGTTATTCATATTATTTGAACTTAATTTTCTCGAAATTAGAATTTTTCGACGTCTTGTACGTACGTTAGTAGGAAATGAGTGTATTTTTTGTTTATTGTTGATTTTCTCAAAAACCGTTGAATTATTTTCCAAAAAAATTTATAACAGGACACTCCTGAAGTATGACCTACCAAATTAAAAAGAACCATTAAAATCAATTCATGTTTATTGGTGTAACGATCACATAACCAACATACAAAAAAACCTCCTATTTTTAAGTCGGTTGAAATTTTACATTAAAAGCAAACACTTTTATTTATCCGTCAGGATTTATGGAAATACCTTCCTTAATAACAATATTGCTATGAGGAATGAGTCACAACGATATTTTAATATGCTTATAATTTAATATTACTATGGGTTTCCTCAATCCATTACAAATAAATACTATACATTGTTATTATTAGAATTTAAATTGACTAAAACGATGCTGATTTTATCAATTAAAATTTTAGTTTGTTTTAAGGTTATAGGATGTTGATGTAATACCTACCTGTTTTTTTTTTTCAAAGTTACGGACACAAATTCGTTTTTTTTAATTATTAACCAAATTCAAAAAAAGAGAAGTGTCTATGTTACACTGTATATTGTTTTATGTATGTTCACCGATTTCTCCGCCAACTGATGAACGATTTCAAAACTTCTTGTTTTTTTATGTATGAGCTAATGTTGGAAGTAAATTCTTTCAAAGTTATTATACTAGCCATTTGCCTTTGCTTCAATTCGATTCGTCACTACGTTTTCATTTTTTTTTCAGCGGAACCATTATTCTTTTTCTATAATAAATGTCGCCTAAATCACTCCTTATAACAGCAGCTACTTGTCAGTGAAAGTTCTATCAAAATGGGAGACGTTTCAGAGATTATCCAGAACAAATGGACAGAGAGACATACATTATTTGTAATTAATAAGTTGTTCTTTTAAGTACCATATGTATATTATTGATATTTTGTTTTTACAAACGGTCAGACCAGGCCAAATATGTAAAACAATTTAAGAAAAAAATTATAATTTCGAGAAATTGAGTTTAAAGTTTTTTTAATTTGTTAAATGTACATAATATGTATAAAATGGCTTTCAAGTGGCGTGAACTGAACTATTATAATAGTCATAAATATGGTTAGAAAATTCTTTATACCATGTCATCGACATCCATGTATAAAACAGCAAAAAATGCGACAAATCACGTCTTCAATTATTGTAGCTTGAAGTTAAGCAAATGATTTTAGTATAGTATATTTTTTCAAGTAATGTACAGCCAAAAAGGTTTTTTTAATATTTTTTTTTGTTTTCAGAGCCGATGAAATCCAAGCAGCGTTCATACAAAAAATACTTACGTTTGTGTAAAAAGGGAATTAGTTTAAGCACTACTTAAGAATATAATAATATATTATTTTTTTATCGCTATTAATAGGTGCAAATCTGTGATTTTTATTTAACAGATTTTATGTACGTCATGTACAGGGTTTATTTACATTATAGGTGTTTGGTTGTTTTTTTAAATATGCTTACTTTTCTTTTAAGGCCATTATGTCGTCTAAATGGCTCGAAGCCGGTTAAAAAGAATCGGTTATTTCGGTACGATTGTTGTACGGTTAATTCATCGCGCGTTCTTTAGCCGGTTAATAAAAATTAAGGGTTAAGTAAACCGTATGAATAATGAATAACTGATATATAAATCTTAGAGAATGGCGGGGTTTCGGTTCATTTTAACCGCTTAATTTTATTTATTAACCTAAATTCGCCAAAAACCGTTCTCAGATTTAACCGGTTAAAGAACGTAACCGAAACCTTAAACCGAAGTCTTTTGGTCTTAGGTCCAATAACCAAAACTTGCTATAAAAATTTAATAGGCTTCCAGGACTGTATAAATGTCAACTAATATTAGTTTATATGAAGATGTTTTCTACTTAAATATTTTATTCCTATATTTAATTAATTAACACCCTAACTACTTTATTATTTATTTAACAATATAAATAATATTAAAATTAATTACTTTTAATCCATTAATGAATCGATAAAATGTTTCGCATAGACATTTAACATTATTTTTTTTATCATACGTGTGACTTAAGTATTATCGCACGGAGTCAATCTAAGAAATAGCTATTAAAAATAATTTAGCATTTACAGATTATACTTTATATTTAGAAATCAAATGGCCTACTTAAATCACGCATAAGTGTTACTTAATAGTGAATTTAGGTCAAATTGTGCTATAATTAGATGTATAATAAATAAAAATTACTGTTCTAAAATTATCTTTACTATTTTGATGAATAAATTAAATTTTTTACGCTTAGACGTTGATACCCAAAATTTACTTACAAAAGTACTTTTCAATATAGAACTTATGATTGCTCGTATTTATTAAAACACACTTATGAATGCTTATAAATTATTTAAACTGTGGGTTTTATTACATTATTTTAATGTAATACTTTAAACTTTGCTAAAAGTAAAAAATTGTTAATTTTAATAAATAAACATTGAGTTATAAATGAATTGTAGTATTTTCTGGGATATCCGAAGCTAAGTTAGTCGCTGCCATATTATGCAATTAAACTTGTAATAATAAGTCTCTTTAGATTATTTGGTGTCTAATTTTTATTTGCTTAGTATCTTTGTTTATACTTTAATTTATAGCCGTTCTTACCGATTAATTAAAAAATGTAAAACTAAAATAATTTAATATACAATTGTTTCACTAGATACGAAAGGATTACTATTTTATAATGGGGGTTACTAAATATAATTAAAAGCACAAAATAGGTTTTATAGCGAAAGGTGAATGTACCAAACCAGTAGAAATTAAGTACAAATTATTAAAATTATTTTAAATGAAATTATCCGGCTCGAAGGACCATCAGGTTTTTAATAATTGACCACTTGGATATATGTCGCAAAATTATTATTTCGAAAAAAATGGGTTTAAAGTTTGTGCAATGTAATTCCGCTGGTATGGCATGCATAACATCCAACTGTCAAGTGATGTGAACTGAACTATATAGAACCCTAACGTATATTATAAATAGCCACCATTAATTATTATATTATGTCCATTGTCCATATTTAAATTTCTTTTAATTTGTATGTTATACATATATATAAAAGTTATTTCTGTGTGTTTATTATCAAGCCTTGTAAGAATCGGTACATAAAACATTCCTGATGTGTAGGAAAATACATTTTGAATTGAATATGACCTTAATATTTCACTAATTTAATGAAACACCAAATGAAAATAGGTACTATAATGTATATTGTTATATTTTTAGAATAAAATATTGCAATTATGTTGTCTTTTATTGTCTGTAGCAATAAGTTTTAATTTGTTATTTATTTAATTGAACATAAAAAATGTTTGAGAGAGAAAACGAAAGATAGTTATGACTTTTTTTATACTTTTATAGATCATTTTATATTTTATCATTTTGAAAGTAATGTATTATTATATATAATATCATCGAAACTTAAAAACCAACTTATCTTACACATATATTTTCATTTTTTAAAATTGAAATCACATTTAAGTATATCATTTATTCTGTCACTAAGTAATTTCAGAATTTTCTAGGCATCATAAAGAATACAATTTTGTCTCTTGCTATCAAGGTATTAATGATAATGTATCATTAAAAATGCAGCTAAACATGTGTCGTAAATAATAATTTCAATATCAATCAACTTCCTCAACTCTTGGTCCGCCAGAACTAACTGGTCTTGCGATACTTGGTCCCCCCGCTACACCGTGTAGCTTCAACATAGCAGACTGACAAGCTGCTTGTGCTGCTTTCAAATGCTCTTCCAATTGTGATGAAGTTGCATCTGGATTAGATTCTAACCATCGTAGGTGAGAGTTACACTCGTTGGTGACTGTATCACGTTCAGTGTCTGCTAGGCGGTTACCGGCGTTTTCTGCCGCCTGTAAGTAATCGAGATTCATGTATTTTAATTATATTATAAACTAGCAATACAAATCTGACCTTAAGTTTTTTAAATTGATATTTCAATTTTTAGTAAGTACCAACAACTATTTAACAAATTCTTTTTTTATCTCTCTATAGTCTACATGAATGTTTTTTAAATATGGTTCCATTATTATAATTGTCTCACCGTTTTACATCCATACAGATAGGCCTCCAACTGATTTCTAATTTCCACTCTCTTCCTCACAGCTTCATCTTCTGCCTTAAATTTTTCAGCATCTTGCAGCATCTTCTCTATTTCTTTCTTGTTGAGTCGCCCTTTGTCATTAGATATTGTTATTTGTTCAGAGCGACCTGTACTTTTATCTTGAGCACTTACACTGAGAATACCGTTGGCATCTATGTCGAAGGTTACCTAATAGGTACAATGAAATAACATTATAAAAGCTAATATTTTTTGGAAGTACGTCTGGAAAATGTCATTCATCTATCAATGATGTAAAATATGGATATGATTTCCATTACTAGATTGGAAGCTATAAACAAATAATCTCACTTCGATTTGAGGAATACCCCTCGGAGCTGGTGGGATTCCCGTTAAATTGAACGTTCCCAGTATGTTGTTATCTTTTGTCATCACGCGTTCTCCTTCGTACACCTTTAAAATACAGTTAATAAGTCGAGTAACTACTAAATCAAGAAAAATCATACTTCTAGTAATATAATATTTAAATACTAATAACTTTTCACCTGAATGGTAACTGCAGGTTGATTATCAGCATAAGTGGTAAATATTTTCTTTTGGGCAATTGGTATTCTTGTGTTTCTTTCAACCAATTTAGTCATCAGACCACCAGCTGTTTCTATTCCAAGAGATAGCGGAGTGACATCGACGAGAAGAACGTCTTGAAGACGAGTGTCTTTGTTGCCAGTAAGAATAGCGGCCTGTACCGCCGCTCCGTAAGCGACTGCTTCATCAGGATTAATTGAAAGATTTAACGTTTTCCCACCAAAGAAGTCCTGATAAATATAAAAAATAGCTAGAGTTCGCCAGTTTTTGCCATTTACGTGTTTAAGCTTTATATGTTAATTTGCAACTCACCCTCGCTCCGTTCGGATTTAGCGCGAGTGCAACCGCTGAAACTTGACAAAATATATACTAAAACCTTCTTCGAGAACCACTATCTATTGGTGAAAACATCATGAAAATTGGTGCAGTAGCTTTTGAGTTTATTGCAAACAGACTGACAGACAGACGTGGCCGAGGACTTAGTTTTATGGTATGTAGTGATTAAATTTTAGCTCCATGGAAAGACTCTTCAAATATGGCTGCTGAGTGTACATAAGTGTTTTATTATATAATCGGTTTTGAAATATATTAAACTATTCATACTATTAAATGTGATAGTAATAGTTAGGTATATTATATATTTTTTGGATGATAACGATTCTAACATATATCTTAGTATACCTGTAAAAGTCTTTGTATTTTTGGTATTCTCGTAGAACCACCAACCATCACAACATCGTTTATTTCCCTAGTATTTAAGTTAGCATCTTTGAGCGCTCTATCAACCGGCGCAAGTGTTTGACGAAATAAATCAGAACACAACTCCTCAAAACGAGCTCGTGTAATTTTTGAATAGAAATCAATACCATCATGTAAAGCGTCTACTTCTATTGTAGCTTCTGTACTGGATGACAACGTTCTTTTAGCTCTTTCGCAAGCGGTGCGAAGACTCCTCAAAGCCTTTGGGTTAATTTTTATGTCTTTTTTGTATTTTCTATCGAATTCTTGGCTAAAATGGTCTACCAAACGAGAGTCAAAATCTTCACCACCCAAGTGTGTATCACCTGCTGTTGATTTCACTTCAAATAATGATCCTTCTGATATTTGAAGTATAGATACATCAAATGTTCCGCCTCCAAGATCGAATATGAGTACATTTTTCTCTCCTTTTAAATCTCTATCTAATCCATAAGCAAGAGCAGCTGCGGTTGGTTCGTTTATGATTCTCAACACATTTAGTGCGGCAATTACGCCAGCGTCCTTCGTTGCTTGTCGTTGAGCATCGTTAAAGTACGCTGGGACCGTTATTACAGCATCTTTCACTTGACCACCAAGATATGTCTCAGCCACCTCTTTCATTTTTGTCAAAACCATAGATGAAACTTCTTCAGGAGTGAATCTTCGTTTTTCACCCTTATAATCTACAACTATTTTTGGTTTCCCGCCATCGGAAATGACTTCAAAGGGCCAGTGTTTAATATCTTGTTGAATTTTAGGATCGTCAAATTTTCGCCCAATTAAACGTTTTGCATCAAAAACAGTATTTTTTGGATTCATTGCTATCTATAACGAATAGGTTTACTACAATGTCAATCTATGAAAATAAATCAAGAAAATAAAGAAAAGAAAGATATTGTAAGAAGATAAAAATTGTGAGTAACTTTAACTTTATAATAATAAAAATTATTAATAGATACCTGATTTTTAGCTGCATCCCCAATTATTCTTTCTGTGTCATTAAAAGCCACATAAGATGGTGTAGTTCGATTGCCCTGGTCGTTGGCAATGATTTCTACCTTACCATGAAGGAAAACTCCGACGCATGAGTACGTGGTTCCAAGGTCTATGCCTACTGCTGGTACGGCCATAGTGAAAATTTACTTCTGGCGAATAACCGCTATTCATTAAATAAACTTAGGTATTTAAAGTAATTGATGATATTGGATTTCGAATCTGCACTGTCTATTGTCTAACTAATACGGAAAGTTTCAAGTATTTAGTATCTTTTAAGTTATAAATAGTGTTGCCCAAAATCGGTCTTGGTCTTGCAGTCTTGGTCTTGGTCTTGCATTTTTGCGAGACCAAGACCAAGAACAAGACCGCCTAATTTCAGCAAGACCAAGACCAAGACTGACTATGCAAGATTTGAGCAAGAACAAGACTAAGTCTGCGAGACTCTTGCGTCTTGCAATTAGGACTGAGTGTCGTTTCAGGAAGCGGACAGGCTTAATTTATAATACAAAAAATTGACACTTAGAAAACAAACGATACAAAACAAAAGAAAGTACCAGTACATAGAATTTTGAAGAAGAAAATAGGGAGAAAATAGGAAGACGTAAAGTACAGATATATTTTTATACCTAATTTAGTTTAAATCGGTAGGTACAAGTATTTTTTAGTCGAAACGTGCACATCGATCCGCTAAGGAGAAAGATATTTGATGTAATAGACTTTTCTGTAATTGGCTTTTTATTACCTACATTTTCCTACTACATAGTTTTGATATATGATGTACCTATCTCTTAAGATTTAGCCACCGCTAGCTTTCTAAAGACGACTCAATAAAACCAATTAGGTACCTATTTTGTTTTCCTGTGGAAATGAATTATTTTTCTGCAATAAAAAGTATCCTAAGTCACGACCTGAGTTTTGTTTGGCTCAGTTTGTAGTGACCCTACTTTCTGCGCCAGCGGTCGCGGTTTCAAGTCCCGCTGAGGGCATTCATTCGTTGAACACGAATGTTTGTTTTGAACTCCAAACATGGGTGTTTATATTTATAATATGTATGTATTTAAAGTTATAGTACTTGGGCGACCGATTTTTGTAGGTAAAAAATAATAAAAAAATATGGGTGCGTGTACTTCATGTATGCGCGTGAGTAGTTAGACTTCTTTTCTAGTTGTAAATCAATCTCTGCAGTAAGAAAGATGAAGTCGTTCAAACAGATACAGAATATTTAATTCCTAAAAAAATATACCTACTTCGTTTGTAAAATATACTTTTAAAAAAGAATAATATAATAATGTGGTCTTAACTCATAATTCCGTACTTTCACTTATCAAATGACGTATAATTATTTTTCATAGATGGCGTTTTTAACATTTTTATTAGGTATTTAATTTTAGTAAATGTCAATTGTATTTTGCTATCATATTTTTAGATACTATATAGGTATAGGATGGTGACGCTTAATCAACATTCCTTTAAACTGCATGTAGGGTGAGATGATATAAGTCGATAAAAATTGACAATTTGAAAAAATACCTTCAAATAAAAAAGTGAATTTTTCACACAAAATAAATTATAAATACAATAAAAATGGTCATAAAAATAAACACTACTAGATCAGAGTTTGTTGACCCCAGCTAAAGGCGGCAACATCACACTGTCCCCGAGCAGCCGTAGGTACTACTAGCCCTAGCGACGTTTGCATAGAATAATTAATAAGAATTCGCAGGAGTGGCATAGCATATTATGTCTTAGAATTGAGTAAAATATCTTGTAAAGTAGGTAAATAAAATACATGAAAATAATCACATTATTATGAGCATAATACGGTTCATTGAACACGCATTTTGTTGATTAATCACTGTCGGTGAGATTTGTCGACCGAGACAGAAAATCCGGTTCATTAAAAGCCTTAAATCGTAAACGATAAGTTTTATAAAAAAGTTTACAAGAAATAAAAAATGCGAAATTTTATTCTCTACAATAATGGTTTCAATAACTTTTGCTCTGAAGTGCATAGTTTCTGAGATATCGCCCAAAACATTTTTTCTTGAAGTTCCACCTAGATTGGTCAGCATTTTGTGTTTTTTATGCCCATCAAGTGACCCTAAATCTTATAAAAAACAAAAATTGAAGATGGTTATAAAAATTCATTGATGTCAATTTATCACCAGGTATTTAAAAAATAATCTAATATGTAATAAAAACAGGAAAAGCTTTTACTATTTTCATACTATAAATTATCATTTTGCAATATTATTAAATACTAATTAAAAGTAGGTTTTACCGTGTATTTTTTAGTCTATGACGCAAAAATCCTTGAGAGTCGCGCCATTTTGTCAAATCGGTAAAATTCAAAGAAATTTAAAGACACGTGTAAGCATTGCCGCCCTTTGAATGTGTACCGACAGAATTGTGAGGTGTGGTGAGGTGTCATAGGCGATAGCGGGGATAATAGCGAATTCGGAATAAGTAATTGAATTAATTTATTTTTCTTAAAACATTTCCTATAGGAAAACATTTATAAAATAATTATTTGAATTATTTTTACTAGAATATTTTTTTAATAATAATAGGCCTAAAAATACCAATAATAATATTAAATAAAGCAATGGAATTACCGCCTCAACTACGCTTACACTAGCACCCCAATGTCGGCATTTCTTTGACAAGGCGGCTTATGCTTTTTACTACCTATTTAGTATTTTTCTATTTCTTTACTCTTTAGTTGACTTTAAAGTGTTGAAGTGGGAGCACGCAGTACGCACATAAGCAAAGGACTGATTTTAATGAATCGATGTACCTAATAGTGAAAGTGTCATACTGAAGCCCCGTCATGGCGATGGTATTTGGTACCATTGCCAAGTGGTGCAGTGCCATTGATAAGGTTCGAAGGCACGAAAACATATTTTAACGGTGTCAACTGTTTCATTAACGGGAGATGATATAAAACGAGACGCTAGAGTAGCCGCCGATCGGTCGCTGATCGCCTGGCTGGGCCTCCCTGAATAGAGTCTCACACGGATGGGCTGATCGCCCGGGCGGCTACCTACTCGATCGAAGCCTCAAGGGTCCCAGATAGTACCCTCCTAGTGACGCGCTCATAGTCGTGGGCGGCGGAAGAAGGAATGTGAGATGACCACAGAGCTCTGCGTACGTACAAGGCGGTATCAACGGCTATCTACCGCTGCGCGTACCTGGTACTTGGTTTTGAGGAACTGTTTGGTTGGTAGAGGAAGGCCAATGCCCAGTCCCTTCGCCTACTCTTACCCCGAGCAAGACTTGCTTCGATTGTTTAGTGTGTGTAGTAATGTGATACAGATAAAATTAATTGAAATCAAGAGTCAAAACTCGAGTGCCAATGTACCTATTTAATTTTTTTCTGTGGACTGTGTCATACCTACAATATTTGAAATATGCTCGTAGGTATCGTAAATGTCCTTGTAATTTTATCAGAATAATTATTTATGTTGTTTAAGTATTAAATGGATCGCCGACATTCGTTTCGAATTAAAAACTTGTGAATACATTCTAGATACATAACAGTTTGAATGTATTTTATTATAATTATTATGGTTGATAGGTATTACGAATATTTTAGCGAGTGCCTTTGCCTAATAATTTTGCAATTATTGTTATTTTTAAATTTTAAGTACACTTAAGAATTTTTACGAAAGTAAATTAAACAGTGTTTTGTTTAAAGTATGTAACGAGATATTGTAATAGATTGTAATTTCTAGTGAACGTTTTTCAATATTGCATTATTCATTATTGCATCTTTCAATTTAACAATTTTATATTATAACTTTGTGTATTATTTTAATCAATATTTGTGTGAATTGATGGAGGTTTAAAATCATTTTAATGCTACACGAATGTCTTATAATTTGTAATAAAGTAGTAACTAATAATATTATTTTGTTTAATTTATCCTGTCGCATAAAGTTACACTAAATAGAAAAGTTAGTACCTACCTACCTATTTTATTAAATAAATTTCATATTATTCCATCGTGAATTTGCCGCCCTTATAGGCTAATTGACCTCCCAGGGTCACAAGTTCGAATCCCGGTTAGATTACATTTTACTTTTTTAATTTTGCTGTTATTTTATTTAAGTTAATGTTAAGTATTGATACCACTAACAGAACCTTTAACTTCTTTCTTGCACGCATATTTTCTTGTCTCTCGTAAAATGATAAATCGAATAGATAAATTCATAGGCATTTTGATAAATAAATCGCAGGTTATTGGTACCTAAATAGATTTTTTGAAAATTGAAAGAGTAGCTTGTGTAAAACCGTGTTTGTGAAGCACGACGCAGAAAAAATTGCCGCCCTTGTGGGCTTATTGGCTCACAGATAGAGGTTGTGGGTTCGAATCCCGGTTCGATTACATGTTTCTAATTTATTGTTGCTCTTAATTTAGTTAAAAATTGATGTTAAGTATTAACTATAAATAACAATCGATTTACTAAGAGTTTTATGTTCATCTAATATTTAGGTAGTTTTAATAATAATAAAACGAATTCTTCAATACTTTTTCGAAATCGCTACGGCCGCACTCTAAACGTCGGAATTTGATTGAAAAGGTGGTTTGTGTTTGTTTTGCTTTTAAGTTATTTTGATTTTAGTTT
Source organism: Boloria selene (assembly GCA_905231865.2). Classification (NCBI taxonomy): domain Eukaryota; kingdom Metazoa; phylum Arthropoda; class Insecta; order Lepidoptera; family Nymphalidae; genus Boloria; species Boloria selene. The sequence continues at coordinate 3,164,469 of HG993142.1, forward strand.
AGTCAAGTTTAAAGTCGTAAAGAAAAGTTGCTTTTATTAATGACTAGGACTACCTTAAAGACTTCGTAATAATTTATCTGAAAGAAGTACAAAAGTTAGTGACTACCTACTGACTACATCTGTGCTATGAAAATATTATACCTACTAGGTGCATAATTGCCAAGGTGGATGGAACAAAAAAACATTTAGGGGTTCGGTGTCAACGCTTGTTACGACTTACGAGGCAGTGTTCTAGTACAAGTAGCTCTGCCTCTGCATATCTGGGAGTAGGTATACATCTTGTATCTACGAATTACCTACTTACCTATCGCATGTACCTAATGCTTTGTTTTCAGTAAAGTACTGATTGGTTGTAGAAGACTAGTTCTGCAACTGTTAACAACCCGGACCTGATACAAATCTATTGTTTTAGTCTACTTACGTCGCAAAAAACTGGTGTTCTTAAATTAGTAGGTACAGGACTCAAGCGTAGATGTATTTTGAAATTCACATACATAATAATATGCCTTTTCATCTTTAAAAAAAATAATTAAGTAGAGGTAATTAGATAGGTACTGACTACTGACTAATATCATCGTCGTGGTGCATATTATGGTAGGTACCTATCTGAAGTAAAGACATTTACTAAGTTTTAACGAACTTATGTTGTGTGAATTAATAACATGTAGGTACCTAATTGGCCTATTAAAAAGTGGTTAAGTAGTAGATTTTGAAATTGCTTTATTAAAAATTTAAAAAATACAATAAAGTCATTGATTATCTAGGCATGCAGGTCCTATACATCCATACCTACCTCTTAATGCGTAGCGAGTACTAAGCTTTAATTTTGATATTGATGATGTTATGATAATAATTTATGTACCTACCTACTTCTAGTCCATATTATTGTAATTATGACAGTCAATAATTTTGTGTGCCTATCAATGCGGTCACTAACCTAAGTTAGTAGGTAATGTTGTCACACAAAAGTGGCTGTAAAATGAGGTGGTAGTTTGAGGTAAAAATGTTATTTAAAAAAATTGTAATTATTCGTATGTCGAAAATGATGAGGTTTTTAAAATAATTTAATGATGTGATGTTTATAATAATTAGTAATAAAGTAGTCGCTAAAAAAATCTTTTTATTTCTCTCTGAAAGACAAATTGAAAATAATTTATTAGTTTTTTTTTGGAAATAAATTACTATACAGATACTTTTTTGATAAATAGTAATTGATAATGTTATTACTATGATCAAAATCACATGACTATTGAGTTTCGCGGCGAACTACGCTTGCGCGTACATACGATGATGGTTTTAAATTTTAAAACGAAAAAAACTTCCTGTGGCTTCATTTTTGAATATTTTCAATTAGTTTTTTTTGTATTCAACTCGTAATTTTTTATACTATATGTGGTTTGAAGGAACGTTGATCAAGCGTCACCACCCTGTATAATATTAAAATAATTATAAATAATATGAAAACAGTGATCAGAGGCAACTTCAACTTGCTATGAGCGGTTTAGCAGGCAATTTCAACTTGTTACTTTTGTGGTACAGTGATTCTTAAAATTTCACTCTCATCATTTTTTCATAACGCGCCTAAAGAAGTACCAATAAATTCAATTTCAAATTTCGAATTTCTCATTAAATGTTTAGACATTTATTAATTTGTTTGCACTTTACTATGGCTATATTACATAATTCAATCTCAAAATGTACTTACTCCATTACGTTGTTCTAAGACTTAAAGTAACGTTTAATAAATAGCAATAGGCTAATAGGTAATTGCGAGACTTGCAAGACTCTTGCGCAAGACCAAGACCAAGACCAAGACTGGGAGGCGCAATACCAAGACCAAGACCAAGACCAGATGTGTTGGCGCAAGACCAAGACCAAGACTGGCTAAGTCTCGTCTTGTTCTTGCATTTGGGCAACACTAGTTATAAATAGTGAAAATATTATGTATTTGTGTAAATGCTGTTAATTTTTAGCCTTTGTGATTTTTGATGTTAAACAATAAAAAGAAAACATACCGATAACAATAAGTTCAGGCAGCTATGGTATTACTGTGGCCTATGGGTAAGGTTTTTTCATTATGTATGAATTACATTGCTTTATTTGTACGCAGGAATCATAACACGTATATACGAATTTTAATTATAGTGTCATTTATATTTTTGACATACCTAGTAGATATAGATAGGTTAAAGGTATAAAAACTTCTTCTCTTAATTATATTTCGTCTATCTGATGTCATATATATCTTCCAAAATCCAAAATAAAGAAAATAACATAATACTATACTCTTCATCCATACTAATCTTATAAAAGTAAGTGAGGATGGATGAATAGGTTTCTTCAATAACATCAGAACGGCTGTACGGATCTGGATGAAATTAAGCATAGGGATAGATTTTTTTCTGGAATACATAAGTTTCAAACTATTTGTACAATTCTTTTTATAAATAATTTTATCATAGTAACCTACAGTTCGCGTCACGTAAAAAGAACGCTGGAAGAAAGTGGTGGGGGGTGTGTTTGCGCATGGGTACATTCGCACACGAAATCACTAAGCCTATTCTTTTATTTTTGAACTAACCTTTCGCTCGTGACGTATATTGGTTATTGGTAGGTACGTTGAAAAATATATTAGATAGAAGGTCATCTCAATCAATCATCAATCATTATATAAATTAATAAAATATGTTTGATTCATTGCAGAATTTTTAATCTACTTACAAAAAAATAAATTATTTCGTTTAATATATATTTTTTAATTAATAACTGCATTATTATCAGACTCTCTCTTTATAAAACAATATGCGTCAAAATTTTTTTTTCACTATTTTTTATATAAAATCATTTCGTAATTAATAACTTTTGTGTGCGCGATGGTATTTTAAACTGACAAACCAATAGCGAGCCGGAAAGCATGCGACGCGTGCCTCGACGTCCCGCGCCCCGCGTCTTACCACCAAATTGGCCGATAAATCACCTCTGCGCAACTTGACAGCCAGCGTTCTTTTTACATGACGCGAATTATATATTATATTGAGTTCAAATGACTAGATCCATCACCTATCAGGCTATCACTAATCAGCCTGTTTGTTCGTTGTTGCAATTTTCCATAAAGACAAAATCAATTGAAGGAATATTCGTTGGTAGGGAAGGAAGAAATTATGACTTAGTAAAAACAAAATAGCGAACAATTAGTTACTAATTATTAATATTATTACCTATTCGTCAAACTTCAATACTTCTAGGAATATTTGTTAAGGAATGCGTAATTAAGAGCAAAGTTAGTAACAGCTGCAATTTATTAGAAAAGTTTATGGGTCTGTCCGAGCTGGGCGAAAATATCTACACTATTTAAAATTACAATTGCAGATTAAAATGCTTAGCTGACAGCAGAATTATTTTTAATTTAGAAACCTATAACTTTTATTGTAGCTATGAAGATTACCAGGTTTCAAGATGAAAAAGAATAATATTTAATTAAAAGTACCTACTAGGAATAAACCATTTTAAAATAAAAAATCAAGAATTGTTTATCGTTTAATGACTACAAAAAAGTTTTAACCATTTTAAATAAAATCCAAGGAAAATTTTTAACTTTAAATCAACAGAACACTCAGAAATCACTTTACTAATTAACTTTAACACAGCAAGTAAATTAATTTAACTTCGCTTTTTCATTTCATCGCCGCAATTAATAAAAGTTCCGAAACAAAACATTTACTCCATTAAACTAGCGTTTTCCTTTCTTTTTCTTCTTATTAAAGTCAGGAGGATGAAAGCCTCTCGCTTGAAGCAATTCTTGAACATTATGACACGCGTAGTACACATTCTCCATAGCAGATTCAGTCAACATGTCCACATTGCATCTGCCTTTGGCTTTACTCTTTTTCGCTCTCCCTCCGCCTTTTTTAGACTTCTTTTTGTCCCCTCCTTCTTCTTTATCCTTCTTTTCCTTTTTCTTTCCCTTGCCTTTACCGGCCATGTTTTCGAGTTCCTATAGTTACTGTTGTTACAGGGTATTGATTTAACATTTACGTACACTGTCACTAGGTACAAATATAACAATACTACTACATATATGGTATATATTTTTTAGTTGGACTCGAATTGTCCATTCTCTAATAGATGTTTAGTATATGTATTTATTTTTTGAATTTGAACGTATATAAATAATAATAAGTTCTTAAACATTAATCATTTATTTACTTACAAAGAGATAATCTAACGCTTATATAAAATAAAATAAAAATTATATTATTTTATTTTATAATACAATCTTTATACAAATCTTTACGTTTTATTTTTTGTTCAATTAATTTAATCTGTTTTCTGTTACCGAAATTAAAAATTTAACCATAAGCAACTTTGAAATATACATTAAATTTACAATTATTAGATTATACAAATTAAGTTTTTTTACTTAATAATTTAAATATTTTGTTTTACGTTGGTCTATAGTATTATGTTATTTTATTTATTTTGGATTTTGGAAGTTAATATATCACATCAGCTAGACGAAATATAATTACATTTTTTCTTCATTTTTATTGCACAAATTATTTATTATTAACCTTCCTATGCGAATGTTTTTATCATTTATGTATGTAAGTATGTTTTTGTTTATATATATATCTTTCACTCTGAAATGATTGAACGAATTTAAATAAACAGGTGGGCCGATCCGCAGTCAGCTTTTGGCTTAAATTAAAACTCAAGTCAATAAAAAAAAGCCGAGAGAATTGTAACAACATTTATTTAAATAAAAGAATTATAATACGTATACATTACAATTTGAATAAATGCTTAATTTTAAATGCAAATAGCCTGAGATCAAGCAAGTCCTTTCAATCATATATAATTCTATATGTACGAGTATATTGTACAAGTCAAAAATATCAATTTAAAAAAATAATAATAATTTCAAATTCAATATAAATAAAAATATAACTTAGCTACAGTCGGTTAAAATGTACTTATTTAATGTTGTATAGTGGTTCTCTCAATATGTGCTCGACCTCGGCTCGATGTAGTTTCGATGTTCCCACCGCGGGGGTGGCTGCCTCGCTACGACCTGCGTAGAGTAGCTGAAAAACATTCATTATCATGGTAATTTCTTTTGCGATCGATACTATGTAGACATTTAATTGTTTTGAAGTGAAAGTATTACCTTACAATATAAAAAAATTGAAAATTTTACAGATACATATTTGTCGATTTACTTATTAATTAATTGCTCGAGATACAAGTATATAAAGCGAATAGAAAACGGCTCGGCTTATTTTGAAGTGCATTTTTTATTGCATAGATAATGGTTTGAATAAAAATTACAGACCGAATTACCTTGTTCTTTTGCGTTTTTTACGATACGGGGAAAAAATAACTATTAGCGTAGGTTTATGGCTCGGTGAATTAGGGATTACTAGAATTTCTTAAGATTGCCGAAAAATATTTTAGTTAAAACCATAGTTTCGGATTTTTGATAGTATCAACAATAATCATGATCGTTGTTAGAAATTCGAAACGCCGAGAACAAAAAACTAAAAATTCTTTTAAAAAAATACTAATTATTTTTCCACAGTTTTTATGCGCCACAGTGTAATTCATAACAGAACGCGTGACAACGTTGGGTAGCAAGCAATAGCTCCAGGGGTGGTCTTTTTAGACATCACAAGGATTTAACGCGTTGATTGATGATACCGTTAGCGTTTGTTATTATTTTTTGTGAGAGCGGCATCAAACCGATGATAGTAGGTACCTACGAATGTACCAAAATTCAAATTTCATACTCCATAGTAGAAAATTGTTTTTTAAAATAATGCCATAAATTAGTTTTAATAAAAACAAATATCCACTTATGCATAAAATAAAACAGATGGCTGATCTGCCATTCGCCATATTGAAAATAATTGACAATTAACGCGTAATTTATCGACATTTAACGCTTCACGCAGGTGGCGACTCACTTAACGCCAATTTGTAAATTATTTTGCTTCCCTTGCTCTTATAAAAAACTTTAGACTGTAGTGTTAACCTACTATTCAAAAAATAAGATCGTATGGTATTATTAAACATACTTACCATCAAAAAAGAGACAAGCATTTTTTATTTTTTTATTTTAGACCAAACTTTTTTTGATTTGGTATCAAAAATACATATGACTCTAAATTTTCATCTTTCTACCACAAATTCCCATTTTTTATTCGTAATTAAAACGCGGGCGGAGCCGTGCGAATTGCTAGGTTTAAATAAAATTCTAAATACTTTTTTTCAATAGGTATAAGTCATAGGTAATCTCTAGATAATCATCGACTATTACGCTTAATACCAAATGTAATAGTTTCATCACTAGTTGTAACTTTATTATTTTTCGAAATAACGAAAGCTTTTGTAATGTATAGTGACTTCTGAAATGAGATACAGGGATTCTTTACGGAACAATGTAAAATGGATATTTGTAAAGCGTTCTGTGAATATCATTGTGGAAAATCCGAAATACAGCGGGAAACAATTTAAAACACAAACGCGGAGCTTTGCCAAATAGTTAAGCTTCACGTAAATGCTCTATTCATTTCCTACATAATAGTTTTTATGTGGTCTTCTATGAAATTCTTGCTTTAAGAAGGTTTTTATACCTCATATAATATGTACCGTGATATACTGTGATAAATATTTAGTCAATTTTTATTTAAACTAAAATATGAACCTGTGAAATATATACTAACCGTACCTATTATTGCGATTTATATACGTACAATTGCCATTATACGTTTAATAAATCGAAAAACGGTTTAATAAAATAATAAAAATATTTCAATTTTAATAATGCTTGTATATTACCAAAGATAATAATTAATTAATAATCCAGAAAATTAACGTTATAAAACTTACCTTCTTGCCAATAAGATTTTCGAATCGTGGTTTAACAAAAGTCCAACCGCCCATATTTTTGTGTTCTTCTTGACTCCATATGAATTCTGTAAGAAATTTATTATATACTTTTATTCTGTAAACAAATAAATAAAATATTAATATAGACATATAATTTTTTATAAGGACAGAAAGTAAATAAATAAATCGTAAAAATATAAAGTAAATCGTCTAGAGTTATAATCTTTCATACTAACGTTTTAGTTATCTACACTAATATTATAAATCTGAAGCTGCTGAAGAGTTTGTTTGTTTGTTTGGTTGAACGAGCTAGTCTCAGTCCTAATTGAAAAATTCTTTTTGTGTTGAATAGTCCCGTTGATTTAGGATGGCTATAGGCTAAATTACATCACCCTACAACCAAAAGGAGTGGTGCATTCATGAAAAATGTTGCAAAAACGGAAAAAATATATTTCTTTTGATTTTCAGCCTTTAGAATGCGAGCGAAGCCGCGGAAAAGGCTTTATAATATTAGTATAGATATATACTTCGTACTTTAAGGGTACTGCAATATAGTATTATTTTTCAAACATACATATTCGCACGGTACCTTTAATATTATTTTAGTATGTGTTTGACAGCACTGCCCTTACAAATTTATATCGAGCACGTGCGAGCTGGTAACTATAAATAGTGATCACGTGGGTGATTGAGATAATTATCGATGTAATTTATGTTAATTTTGAATAATGAAATAAATTTCGAACTAAATTATCATTTAAATGAATTATATATAAATAACATACTTAAAACACGATGCTTTGTGACATTAATTTCATTAAAAACGAAACACGTTACAAAATTTTAACATTGTTTATATAACCTTAATATTTAATTTATAAACCAAAAACCTAGATATGCATAAAGGTATTTATACATTATCAAAAGACGAAAATGAATATTCACGTACGCCCTTCGCCCTTAAAACGGGACAGAATACTCTGGAACTTCGCTCGCGTGGTATATGACGATAAGAAATTACTATGTTAATTCAGGATATTATTCAGCTTAACAATGAAAATTTATGAATTAAAATAGGACAAATGAGTTGTCATATCGTGAAGAAATAACAAAGCTATACTGAGTATCTCTCATATTTTCGCAATACTGTAATCGGTGTTGAATCGTTAATCGACGAGGTAAGTAGGTATTATATTTTGACCTTCGACAGTTAATCTTTGAATGTATAAATTTTATTATAATATACATAAATTAATAATGATTTTAACATTAATGATTTATTTCAAAACATTTAGTACACATAAATTATAAGTTTTTAAATAAATTTACATGTGCAAAGGATGGTTAACGGGAACTTTATCACTCGCACTGGTAGCTTATGTCGTATCATTAAAAGTTTTATTTAATTATAGAATATGTGAATTATAAATTATAAATGTAAAATTTTAATGTAATGTTATCTTAACTTGGATTATAATTTTAATATAAAAAAGTTGAGGTATTTTCATTGTCGCTATCATAAAACTCGTACTCGTACATTCTAAATTGATATTCTTTGAACCTCAGAAAGTTAAACTTTTGCGCGAAAATTAAAAATGTTTTAAAATAAGGTGAACTACAGACTTACCAATGTTTACTTATTAATTCATGGAAGGCGTTAATTTAAATAACCAGTATTAACGAAATTATTTTTATTTAATTTCGTATTTTTAAAGGAAAATAAACAAATTAAAAATGATACAAATATTTAAGTACACATTTCAGTGTAAACGCTCCCGTAATACTCAAAGTGATTTCTTCCAGGCAACTCTCTTTTAAAAGTAAAATATTTATTAACTATTTTATAAAGAAACTCGTACGATTCCTTTTTGAATATAACTAAAAAAACGTTGTAATTTATGTAAATAACTTTAAAAGTTTGCTGGTGTACAGTTTTATTACAATATGCGGACATGACATTTGATTGACAGTTTATATAAACCGTCCAAAAGGCTTAATGTGCCTAAAAGCTTTAAACGAGAATTAAGTGTTTCGCAACGTCGCTTAATTATCATTCTTCATCTGTTCATTAATGTTGTTTGTTGAATTATGCAGACTTTAAATGTGTTCCGAGAGTGAACTTTGCATGTATGTACCCAAATGGACTATTATTAGAGAGGTTAACTATTTAATGTGATAGTTTATAGATCAAATTATCAGAATAGTTCGTATTTCAATAAGAGTTTAGTGTTTTTTTACGAACACAAATATTTATTTTACAAATAGATACTATCCACTATTTTTTTCTTAATAATTTCAAGAAAAATATAATATTCTACAATTAAAAGCTATGCCATATTATTCCATAATTCTTTTACTTAAAAATAAAATACACTCCATAAATGTATTTTAACGTGTAATGTAAAATTAAATGTTAAATTAAATTAGACTAGTATGCGATGCAAATCGCTGCGCCGGAAATTAGGATGAGAAAGCGGAAATGACAGCGGACACCGAATTTATAGTAATTCACATTTAATGTTTGGGCAGATTCATTTTAAATATTTATTTTAATATTTGCATTTTGGAAGGACCAGCCAGGCAAAGAGCAGATAATGTTTTCTTTGTTTAACAAATGTGTGCGTTGACAACCCGGTTGCGGGTTCGAATTCCGCTTACATTACATGTGATATTTCAATTCAGAAATGTTTATGGTTATTGCATTCCCAACCACTAGTTTTTTTAAGTATTCAACGGATGTCGCTAAGACTTTAATCTATATTCTATTCAATAACATTTAGGTATATTCTATAACATATGATAACTATAAAATATTTATAAAAAAGCTAAGAAGTGTATTTAAAAGTCATTATTAACAAAGCAATAATGAAACGAAAAATTAAAGAAAGTAAGTATGCAATAATCTGATTATAAACAACTATATTTTCTGAAAAAAAATTTAAACAGTACCTACTTACATTACATATGGTATTAAAGCTATATAATAAGCTAAAAATACGCCATTTCAGGATTTCCAGACTAATTTATATTTCTTCCTCGTAACTTATTTGTTTTTGAGTTCGGTAACTAAAGTATATTTTCCATTGTCAACATGCCTGTATAATTTATGTTATGCCGATAATACAAGTGAATTAGCAGAGGCTGGAGGCGGGTCCTGATTAAGTTCTGGTTTTGTTTAATTGAGTTTTTTTCTCTATTCATCGTTGTTTGGTAATTTGTTTGAAACTTTCAATTAGAAGTCCTTCATATTTATGGATCAAGAACCAGGGCCTCAAGTCTGCTATTTTACATGAATTGTCACTATAGAACAATGCAATTTTAATTCAATTACCATTAGTCAAAAATTTCTGGTCAAATGGTCTTGTCATTTTGACAATTTTGTCAATTGTAAAAGCGTTCGTAAAACGTTTATTTAGGCTAAGTTCGATAATTTATGTTATCAATATATGTTTTAAAGACTAATTCATTATGTACAATGATCATACAAAGCTAAAAAGATAGATTAACAGACTTCGCAATACGTTTGATCATTGACTTGTCATTACGTACGTGACTACCAATTATTTGCAAAGTGTCATTGAAGTGTCATTGAAGTGTCAGTGATACCATTGAATTAGTAGACTACCAAAATTGCAAAAAGTAGCAATTACGATGTCATTGATAGACAATTGTAACACCATTGCAATAGCAGACTTGAGGCCCAGCCAGGGATTTCTTGATCTGCTGCTGTATATGTTATCAGTTACATCGTAACCAACGAGACATGCACACTTTAATGTATATTTCTATTCTCTACATAGTATACAACAAAGTTGCTTTCCGCTGTCTGTCTGTATGATATGCTGAGATATTTTAAACTACGCAACAGATTTTGATGCTGTTTTTTTAATAGATAGAGTGATTCAAGAGAAAGGTTTACATGTATAATACACTAGCGGAACCCGCGGCTCCACTTGCGCTAAATCGCTAGTAATATTATATGATTATATCTACATTTGCGATACTTAAAACTAACGATACTTAATTTTACTTACTTCTAGCGTTACTATACTTGTTCAGTTCTGTTTGTATCTCCTGTAAAGGGAAGGGCGTTAAAGCTTCAACTCTCACTATTGCGACGTCTTCTATTTTACTTTTGAGCCTTTCTTTGTGCAATTCATAGTAATGTTTCCCACAGACGAGTATCACACGTTTCACTTTTAGGGGATCTGCTACTACATCACCTTAATTAATTAAAACATATTTAGTTAAATATTTTCATAGTCTAAGAATTATTGTTATTTATATGTACTCGTATGTATATATATGGTTTTTTCATTCAATAACATGAAACAACATTCGTTTTTTATAAAAGGAGAAATTTACGAAAGAAAATCAGCGAAATTTGCTGAATGAAATCACCGAATGAAAAATAATAAAATAAATCAATTCAACATAAACATTCAACAAAATCATTAAATTATTAACATAAATCTACCTAAGGAAATGAAATTAATCATAATTACCGATAACAGGCTTAAAATGTGTGCCCGGCGCGAAATCCGATAACTGCGACACTGCATCAGCCAACCGCAATAGTATTTTCGGAGAAGCGACTACTAAGGGTCTTCGATAATTTCGTACAATCTAAAAGTGAATTTTCCTCTTTAATATCAGGTCATGAAATTTCATATGCGTGTTTTATATACGTACCTACACTTAACGAACGTAAATATCGCTTGGAATTTAATTTTAAAAGCTCTTTTGAATATTGGCATTATGAGAATGTTTAAGATAAATCTTTAGTAATAAATTAAAGCGCTATTTGTAGCTGTATGTATGTGTTCAACTGCTTTTTACTGCCTACAGTAGAAAAACATCGTGAGTAAACCTGCATATATAGGAATCTAGCAAGTTTTCGAAGGACATGCTGAATCCACCCCACACTTTGCCAGCGTGGTGGACTATTAGCTTTTAGCCTTATATTGAAGGAAGGGTAGTTAAAGAGCTGAATAAATTTCATAAAATATTGAAGAATTCTAAAGTAATCCATACTAATATTATATAAAGCTAAAGAGTTTGTTTGTTTGTTTGGTTGAATGCGCTGATCTCAGGAACTACTGGTTCGATTTGAAAATTTTTTTTGTGTTGGATAGTCCGTTTATCGAGGAAGGCTATATGCTAAATTACATCACGCTACGACTAATAGGAGAGGAGCATCAATGAAAAATGTTGCAAAAACGGGAAGGGCGGGCGTTAGTTCTGCGAGATACCATAACACGCGAATCAGAAGTAATTTGGTTTCCGGTCTCTAGAACGAAAAAGTAATAATAATATAATTATTGACTCACCTGTCGTCTCAACAAATGGAAGTATTGAGCAGGCGTCGTAGGGTTTACTATATGCATATTGACTGCTTCCGAATCAGGTTTAGTTTCTGAGCTGTCCGTCAACTGTAAAAACCGTTCTATTCTACAGGAGGAGTGCTCTGACGCGGCGCCGTCGTACCCGTGAGGCAGTAACATTACTAGACCGTTGCTACGTACCCATTTCACTAAAATAATTTATTTATATACATATATAATATTACATAATATATATATAAATATTTAAATTATGATAAGCAGAGGGTGTGGAACAAATAAGTGAAGACAAGTTTCCTCAGTAGGATTCGTGTGTGTGGATAAATCTTATTTTGATCATTTATTATTTTAATCGACGAAATTCGATGAATGGAATATTATTCAGATAATATAGCAAAAACTAAGACATTTTGAACATTATGTAAACTTGTGAAGTCTGATGAGAAAACCGATGAGAGAAATAAATTAAGTTATTAGAACGTTTTAAAAGAAATTAAAACATACCTTATAAGGGATCTTACAAACTCTAAAGATAAAAGAATAATAAGATTTTATTGTAGAGTTCTTAATGTTTTAAATTATAGTTTAATACACTAAGTTTAAAATTAGATCCACAAGAAGAAAAAATCGGATCGTCTATTTTTTATTTATCTATTTATTTCATTGAATTTAGTAGGTTGTAAATGTTTTAATCTAAACGTCAATCTTTAAGTCTTCAAAACCCTAAAGTTCTCTAAAGCTTATCTCTTTAAATTATGTTATGTATGGACTTTAAAAAATTTCCCATCCTCTCAAGCTCAGCGCTAACAATATTTATGCGCATGTTTTATTCATTTTCACATTATAAACTTTTACTTTCCTCTTTATAAAGTTAAATTGATATTCTAACAGTTATAGAGTGGAATGTATATTGTACATCACAGTATATTTTAAAACAACTAACTACTTCTAGTTCTAAATAAGTCAGAGGCATTTTGTTTTGTTTCACTCTTGATAGATGTTACAAGTATGTTCATATGACAAATATTATAATAAAAGATTACGCCTAATAATAGTTGACTTTGATATATTACCAATTTAGAATATTGTTTAATATTAACATTTCCTTTTAGGCAAATATTTCATTATATAAGTTTTCTGATTTGTTCAAATAAATAATGAAGCAAAAGGAAAATTATAAACAGGATAACAGTTATGGATAATGTAATAGTATCTAACCGTCTCCTGAAGCAATAAAAGTATCGACGATGATCTGTGCTCCGTTATAGAAGTCCCCAAACTGTGCCTCCCAAACGATCAGATTGTCAGGATTGTCAAACGCCATGCCGTATTCGAAACCTAATACTGCTTCCTCCGATAATATTGAATTAGCTACCTGAGAAAATAATATTGCAATTGTTTTGGACATTTATCGTATGATTAACAATTTATATTCAGATAGAAAGTTAAGTTCAGCTTTCCCAAAGTTTACTTTAAATGGTATCCACTATATACACATAATTTAATATAATAATTACACCGTGGTCCAAAATAACGTTGACAAAATTACAAAAGTAATATTTCAAAAATGGAATGCTTTGCGTTCTATTTTGTTTTTGTTTATTATTCCTTCATTCTTTGGCGCCATTTTAATATAGTTTGTTGGCTAAAAAGTATTAAAATATATTTATTACGTTATGTCAGAACAGCGTAGAGCCATAATTTCTTTGTATGAGAGTAGAAAACGGCAGTTTGAGATAGTAAACATTCTTGGTGTTATTCGTCAGCTACTTTCTTCAGTAATTAAACGCTATGTTGAGCTCGGCAATATTGGAGACCGTCCTGGAAGAGGACCCAACGGACTGTTCGAACTGCTAGGAACTAACACATTATCAAATAAAGATTAGTCCGAAATCCACATACCGAAGTGAGAAAAATGTCATGAGACTTGGGGATAAGTCGTTCCATTATGCAGCATATAGTGAAATATGATCTCCTATTGATACCATACAAACTCAGAAAAGCGCAATTGCTTACAGAGAAAGACAAAAAAGTTATCCTCGAGAGATGTCGTTTGCTTAAACAACGCTCCGCTGCTTTGAATTGGAAAAATATCTCATTTTCCGCCGAAAAATTGTTTTCGATAGAACAAGCCCATAATCACCAAAATTACAGGATCTAGTCTTTCACTCGTCCTGGAGCTGCTGCAGTCATTCCACGTCGCCAAAACGCAAAATCAATTATGGTTTGGGGTGCAATTTGCGCCACTGGCAAAACTCCCCTCGTTTTTGTAGAAAATGGTATAAAAATTAACAAAGTAAATTACCGAGGAGACATCCTTGAAACTGTGGTTCTTCCTTGGAGTCAACAGCACTTTGGTAACCGTCCATGGATATTTCAAACAGACTCTGCTCCAGCTTACTGGGCTTTAAGTGTTCAACAGTAGTGCAAATGCAATTTCCCTGATTTTATTAGCTTAAAAGAATGGCCACCCTACTCGCTCATCTGAATCCAGTGGATTACAGTTTATGGTCAATCTTAGAGGCAAGGACCTGTTCTACGCCTCATAGAATTGTTGATGACCTGAAGGCTACTCTTACACGGGAGTGGGACAAAATATCTGCTTAGGAAGTGCGGAAAATTGAGGAAAGTTTTAACATGCGTTTGACTCTATGTATTCGCGCTAAAGGAGGTTATTTTAAAGACAAATAGGGATTCTTGTAAAAAATAAGTTGTATTTTTATAATTTATAGCATAATTTCATTTAAGTTTAAAATGAATAAAATTATTTGCAAAATCACTTGTCAACGTTATTCTGGGCCACCCTGTAATAGTTCAAAGATAAACATCAATATTCAATATATTTAATTTTGTATTTAAGCATTAATTATTTTATACTAGCGATATACTCTCACTTCGCTCGCGTCCCGTCGTGCATTTAAAATAGTTGTACAAGTTATTAGCCTTGATTTTTTTCGTTAATCGTTGTTCTGCTCTTTGGGGCATCCAACAAACTCAATATCTTAAATAGCAGTCCAGCCGTTGTTAAGGTATAAAACTAACCGAACTTTATTTTGTATAAAAGATAAGCTTCTTAAATAAAACCTACTTCTAAGAATCCTTTTTGATCTTTATGTATATGATTGAGAGGTATATAAATATCTTCCTTCTCTTGATCGACGAGCATCACATGTCTGTGTGAGAACGTGCCGCGACCCACATCTTCTCCACTGAGACGAACATGCCTTCCCTCCATTAGTAGTGACCCTTAGAAAATGGTATACCAAAATAAGTTAAAAAAACAACATAAGCAGTGTTATTATTCAGCCCTTTTTAACGTCCCACTGCTGGGCGAGGGCCTCCCTTAATACAAGACTTGACCCTTGAAAACTTATTAGGTTTTCTCAGATAAGTAGGTTTCCTTGCCATGTTTTCACTTGCCTCAAGACTAGTGATAATCACATCAGAGGTGCGAGCCCGTAATCGAACCCGCGTCATTCATTTATCCAAGCGAGCGCATTACCACTGGGTTTTCACTGCCTTGATACTAATTAGTACTTTTATATTCTTTACTTATAAATTCGTAAGGTAAAGAAGTTAATTACTACTAGTAAATTACTTACCGAAAGCGAAAGCTTCTGCAGTTGCCCAATCAATGCCGTTCCCGTCTGTTAGTTTATTGAGACGACCCTTGACATGTGTTTTTGCTAGATGAGGATGTATGTTCTGCAAATGTAAATAAATCATATTTAGTTCTTAAAACAATTATATAATTAAATTTTTACGCAATATCTTAAAATTGGTCTTTGATAAAGTGTCGTGGTTGATACTAGATGTCCAAGTATTGAAACTGGATGTCTAATCTATAATATGATTTAAAATATTGCGCATGCCGGAATCAAACTTAACCCATCTAATAAAAACTACCTATAAGTTAACATATAGTTGTACGAACTATGAGTTACTCAAATATATAAATAACACTGGGAAGCCTAAATTAAAAATTGTTCCTTGGCCTCATTTATACATTGCTTTGAGATACCCCGGTGAAAACCAAGTCTTACAAAATTATTAATAGACGTTTAGATTAATTCTTTTCTCGAAAGTCTCGAAATTAAATGAAAGCGATTTGACACAATCACGGTAACTGAAATGATTCATTACGCAGTAGCATTACAAAAGAAAGGTGTACAAAGTAATTTCGTAGGCGCATATAAATGCCTTGCCTTTGAGGCAATTTAAATCAAAAATTAAAAATACGTTAATGAATAAAGCTTATTACACTATAGCGGAATACCTGGTAGATGTAAATGTGTGGGATTAGTCACTGGTTGTGTCTCACGTAGGATAAATAGATAAATTGTAATACAATATTGTTACCAAATATTTTTTTGAAAAGAGCAACTGTTGAGTTTCTCGCCGGTTCTTTTCAGCAGAACAGCTTTCCGAGCCGGTGGTAGCTTACTCACAGACTTACAGACTGACATTTAATTTTAATAATTTAAAAATGACGATTCAAAAGAGCTTGTGAAAGTCTATTTGAATAAAGAATATTTTGATTTGATTTGATTTCATCCAAGGTCCCTTGTTATTTCGTACAGACTTATAATATTTTTAAAAACAGGATATGAGGAGATCACAAGCTTTTGCTTCGTATTTAATCTTTATATTTAAAATTCTGGGGTGCCAATGTCTGTATTGGATTTTTTAAGGGCTAGACCAATTTTCATGATATTTTTGTGTTAAATATATTAAATTTCAAATTTTTTACTCCTAGTTAAAATGACTTTTGAAGGAGAAAATGATTAATACTAAGTTATATAAATGTCTATATTTATTCTGTACATATATCATCTATCTTAATATTAATGAAATACTTCCAGTATACAAGAGCTTTCCGAACTTTCAGAGGAAGTAGTTTTAACTTGAAATAATCCTATATGTAACTTTATTAGTTAAACGTATCTATTATCTACGAGTATATTTACTTATACATTATTAATTTGTTTATTTTGATAAAGGACTGGGTTTTTTTTATTACATAGCACTTTCATTACCATGCTTTAATGTATATAGACATATCACTATTCTATAAATTGTAATTTAGTTGCGATCTAACATTACGCTTCGCTTTAATTAAACCAAAACCTGTGACCTCGATACAAACAACTTGTATTGAAGTTTGGGATCACACTAATATATTACGAGCAACTCACCCTCGCTCGTCCTAAACTAGTTCCTGGTTCATTTGAACGGTTAGTATACATTTCTCAGAGATGAGGTCAGTAAAAAGTAACCTACATAACCAGCTATCATCCTAACAAAACTTCGAGATCAAAATCTTTCGAGTGGGTTTTATATTTTCGTGGTGTGGTTACAAACAGACAGATAGGCAAAAGGGACTAAACTGTATCCGAAGGTAGACATATTATTTAGATACGCCTATGGTATATGGTGTAACAAAACCAAACAAAAGACAACAATGAGTAAACTAGACAGTGTACAACGGATGGCATGTCTAATCATTACAGGAGCCTTCCATTCGGCACCAGGAGACGCTCTAAATGCATTGTTGAACATAGCTCCGCTATACCTGCACGTGCAAAAAGGAGCAAAATCTTGCCTCTACAGGCTCTGTACACAATCGAATGTAAAGTTGCAATCGCAATATATGAACAAACTCATAGAGTCGACATTCGAACACAATACTCTAAAAATGCCAGCAGATGGCATGAACACAGAGTTTAACTTTACAAAACAATACATAATAGATCTTCCCAACCGGGACATGTGGCTGAACGGCCAGGAATCTCACAAAAAGGGAAGTCATGTATGGTTTACGGACGGATCCAAGAAAGGATCTGATGTAGGGTGCGGAATCTATGGCCTTAAGCCTAGATTTAACATGAGTGTCAATCTAGGTAAGGAGGCCACCATCTTTCAAGCAGAAGTCTTCGCCATCAATAAATGTGCTGAAGTCATTCTGGAGAGAAAGCTTGGAAACAAAAACATCTACATCAACTCAGATAGCCAAGCAGCACTATTGGCTATAAATTCTCTTGAGACGAACTCCAAGTTGGTTAAGAACTGTATAGACAACCTGAACGTCCTGGGTTCATCCAACAGAGTTATCCTCAGATGGGTCCCGGGTCACTCAGGTATAGATGGGAATGAAAAGGCAGATGTATTGGCAAAAATGGGCGCTGAAACCCCACAATGTGGCCCGAGCCATTTTGTGGCATTGCCAAACAACATGCCTATTCAATTCTCAAACATGACTGCAATCTCAAAGCACTTAAAGAGTGGCAATCCGCCTCTGGACAAACTCACTCCAAAGCGCTAATTAAGGGATATCGCAAAACCTTTACAAAAGAGTTGCTCCAACTCAACAAGTATAAAACTAGTGCGGTAACCAGAATACTTACTGGCCACTGTAAACTCAATTAACATATGTTTACCCTCGGCCTCAGTCAGTCCGCAATGTGCAGACTATGCCATGAGTCAGAGGAAACTGCTATGCACATCCTCTGATCGTGCGGACCACTCATGCACCGCAGAAGTATCTTTCTAGGGCAGCATATCATGCAACCGGGAGAGATACAGAAGCTCTCCGCTCAGAAAATCTGTAAGTTCCTGGAAGCAACAGGACTAAGCGGAGAACTCTAAACTCATTTTAAGGGAGCTACAATGGACCAACACTGGTCGACGTAGCAAGGGCCGACCCCGGCACCAATCCCAAAATATAAATAATAATAATAGATACGCCATAATTGTATTCTATACTAATATTATAAAAAGGATAGATTTGTATGTAAGTATGTTTGTAACGAATTGGCTCAAAAAGTAATGGACCGATTTTAAAAATTCTTACACCATTTGAATGCTACATAATCACTGATTAATGTAGGCTATTTTAATTGCAAGAAAAAAAATAAGGATCCCTACTAAAACTACAATAACAGGAGAGGAGGAGGATAATATATGAAATAGGTAGCCGCGCGGCTCAGGAGTATATTAAAGCTGGAGTAATTTTGGAGCATTTTCAACCCAGCAAATGATCGAATGAAGTTTAGTAGCGATTAAAAAAATTAACGCTAGTATAGTATAGTAACGCTAGTAAACAAATTATTGCTAGTATTTAATAAAGCACTGACTAAAAAGCGGAATTAAAAGCGTAATTTCATGTCTTAATTAAGATCTTGTAACAAACAATGAAATTCAATATTAACTAATGCAATAAATCTCAGTAAGATGTAATTAACATACAAATTTTACCTACCAATATTATGTTTATGTGTGATTTCTAAGTTACTAAGCTTTTGCATAATAAAATAATTATAGAACTTAAGGACTGTATAGTGTATACTTAAGTTCGATTCCTGTACTTGATGAACACCTTTTTTGTGACAGATTTATTTAAAATAGTCTGGTAACAGAAGTTAGAAAAAACTGAAGGTTATTTCAATTTCTTCTTTACGCACTGAAAAGGCGTGTACAATGTAATCAAAATAAAGAAGCAATATTAACTTCAATAGAAAACAATAAGATTATTTTAGACTATTAATATGTAACATAACACATTTTAAAGGAAACTGTTAGTGAAGATATAAAGAGAGAATTTCATTTGAATCCTTTTTCGATACCGTTTTGCGATCAGAAGTTTTGATGTTTAGTGCAGGTGTCAGTTGTCGTGCTCTGGAAATACTTTGTATTGAAAATGTTCTCGTTAGAAGTCGTTCTTAGACATCTGTTGTACGAGTGTATCGTAATAAAATGCTTGGAATATATCACAAATTATATCATTCTATACTTAGGTGCCAATAGCAAAATAGTATGATTATAAATTATAAATACATATTTACTTGTTTAGAAGCAAAACTACACTCACATCTTTTTAAAGTTAAACTACAGCATATTTTGAATACTTTAAATAAAATATTTTTTAAACTAAATATGTTTGGACATTATTACACACAGCTCCATTCCGTGGTAAGCTACAAATGAAGCTTGTGTTACTGATACCAGATAGTTGATATACTACATATATAAGTCTAAATACATACATATTATAAATATAAACATCAATGACTGGAGTACAAACATATACAAGTTAACAAATGAATGCCTACAGTGGGACTCGAACCTGCGACCGCTGGCGCAAGAAACCACTGCGTTTAACGTGTCGTCAAATAAAACATTGTAGTAAATAACTTACTACAATGTTTTAACGTTAGACTATTCTTGCACTAACGGACTAATACATATTACATCGTTTGAAAGGTATAAAATGATAAATATATTTATATAGTTTACATTTTTTTTAAAAATAACATATCTTTTCGGATTTTTACAACAATAGTAACAAGTGGAACAAAAGTAAAGTGTAAGTGCTAAACAGTCAATTCTATCAAGACTCTGCTACATACACAATATAAGCTTTTGCTTTAGGTACATATCAAAATATGATTTTACCATTCGTGTTACAAATTTTCCACGTTTTAACTTTAATACAAAAGAAAAGACTGAAAATAAAATGATTCATATACAACATTGCGAAAAGTGTTTTTATGATATTCGTATTCGCCGAATTTTAATATAAAGCTACATAAATGCTCCGACTTTTAAGCACTCCAACACCTGCGCCTTTTATAAGAATACTTTGAAATCTGAGATTTGTCACGTCTTAAAATATTAAATGTGACTACGCTTCTAAAATGTAACGTTTTGGATAAAGGGTGGAGTATTAATTCGTTTTTAGAGTTCATATATTGTAGATAAAAAGTAGTTATTAACAACGTTAAAACTGCTTGTCAAAAGTAATAGGTGATATTAGATTTTTCTAAAGAATAAAATTATATAGGTGTAAGAAAAACATAATTGTAATCAATTATGTCAATCCGTCTGCTTGTTACCGCTAGTCTCTGAAATAGCTGGACAAATTTTGCACGAATTTTAATCAGTAATTTTATTTAATTAAATCAATTAGGATTCCGATATGTTTAATTACTTTATTGCAAACAGCTATATGATACATAAGTGCAAATCATTCATACCATAATTATATGGGGTAACGGTTTGCCTTTATTGTGAAGAATTATTAATAAGTTTTATAAAGACATGCTTAGGCCGGTCCGCAATTAGCCAGCTATTGGACTATAGACTATAACTATTGAAGGGTAGCCCGTACCTAGCTGCAGTTGGAAGCTAAAAGGCTGAAAAAAATATTAAAACATATTAAAAGTATAAAAATGAACTTACAAAATTTTCAGGCGCAGTTACAGACGCTCTGCCTACCAACTTCAATAGTTCCACATCGACACCGGTGTCCCAAACTTCCACTGCCTTCGGAGCTGGTGAGATATGCGACCATTGCTTTTGAAAGTATGAGACCTAGTATGAAATTAATGTGTTGAGGACTTTTGAATAAAATGTTTATATTATAAGATCGGTCTGATATCGACATATTTTGAAAGGGATCACATTATTACTAAGCTATAGGTATATGGATTTTATTATTGGAATTTAAGCTTAGTAATATATTTTGTTTCCCAGAAAATGACCTGAACAATAAAATAACTGATAACAAATGAATTACCGACGTCAAGTGAAATGAATGAGCTTTTTTGGCGTCGAATTTATATTATTTCGGGATTAAAGTATAAGGTAGGATTAGATAGGCGAAAAATTTACGGTTTATTATTATTCGATTTTTGGTTTTCGTAGGTTTGTTTTTTTTTTAAATTTAAATCTTATCTTGTACTAGCTGACCCGTGCCCACTTCGTTAGGTACAATGTTAATAATCCTTTTTTAGTACAGAGTGTTTAAATAATTTAAATTATTTTGTTAATATTAAAAATTAAATTATCTATACTAATATTAATAAAACTACTTTTTGTCACTTAAATATAAAAGTTAGACATATGCTGTCGTTGACTTTTTTGGAGGCATTTTTAAGCTCCACATCTTTTCTCTAGAATTCAAAAATATATCTTTCATAGTTAAGGCAGCGTTCGTAAGAAACGCTTTCATTTGACCGTTTTTTCTCCGATTCACTTTGCAAAACGGACTACCACGTAAAAGCCTTTTTATTTTTCGGCTTTTTATATAACCTATGACACTCAGCAATAATGCGGCTTTCTATTGGTGAAAGAATTTTTAAAATCGGTTCAGTAGATCCCGAGATTACCCCTTACAATTTAACAAACAAACAAACTTTACCTCTTTATAATATTATATAAGTATATAAGTAATAAGTAATAAGTATAAGTATAAGTATAAGTATAAGTATAAGTATAAGTATAAGTATAAGTATAAGTATAAGTATAAGTATAAGTATAAGTATAAGTATAAGTAAAATAAGTAAATAAGTAATAAGTATAGATAATAAATATAAATATAAATAATAAATATTAAATATTAATTAATTATATTAATATTAATATTAAGTATAGAAGTATAGATAAAAGCGTCACAAAATATGAAAAATATATTTATTTGGAAAGTGCCAAGTAAAAATGCTTTTAAACATACGGAATAACGAAATAATATTTCTTAGAACACACCTCAGGCTTATAGGAGTTAGCAATTTCATACTGCTGTTGCAAGTATTTCGTATAGCTCGAGTTTATATTGCTCACGTCGGACTCACTGACTACTGACTCTGAAATAAGTTTCTCCGCATACAAGTCTGGGATAGATCTATAAATAAATATTAAAAACACAAATATTAAAAATGATAATTAATTTATAATGATTTTTATTCAATGTGTAATGACCACACCCATACAAATAAATAAAATTAAAGTGTATGTTTGTAACATCAAAACAACAGTTTTTTACTTAAAGGATATTGTAAGAAAAACTATTTTAACATTTTTGTCTATCTGTTTGTTCCGACATATTTCCGAAACGGTTGAACAGATTTTGACAGGACTTTTAACGGCCTGATAAGGAATAACTTAAAAAAAAAATTACGAGCTAATTTTTTTTAGAAAAAGGATAAGGTTTAAATCGAGTTATGTCAACACGTTGCGTTGGTTTTATGAATCTCTGTTAGATGTTATAAAAAGATTAAGCTCATTAAAGCATGTGATGATAAGTCATGACCAAATGATTTTGGTTGGAATTCGGGTTAGAAGCAGTTCATATATAACTTAAGGTATCATTTTACTTATTGTTAATAATAAAATTGTACTGAAACGGCAAATTTAGATGAGAATTATTCGTATGTTTTTAATAAGAAATTACTTACTTTCTGCCATATATGACTTTGTATAACAAGGGATTAGTGAAGGTGGGGTCGTCCAGTTCGTTGTGTCCCCAACGCCGGTAGCAGTTGTAGTCTATGAACACGTCCTTGCGGAACTCCCTCTGGTATTCGAAAGCTATGTTTGTTGCTTTTACTACTAACTACAAATGAAAAAGTAAAATAAATAAGAAAAGACTTTTAGTAAGAATAGTAAGAATAAATATGTTCGGACATTTTTACAATCGCCATCTAGTTCCGTGATAAGCTACGCGGCTTGTGTTACGGATACCAGATAATTGATATACTATACATATAAATTTTAAATACATACATAATATAAATATTAACACCCATGACTGGAGAACAAACATTCGTGCTCAACAAATTAGTGCCCCCAGCGGGACTCGAACCCGTGACCGCTGGCGCAGCAAGTAGGGTCACTATCAACTGAGCCAAACGTGTCGTCTTTATATCACAATTCGTTCAATTTAATAGATTATTTGGAATTTTAAGTATAATTTTCACTAATTGATATCGTTTTTGGCTTTTTCCTTTGCATTTCAACCGTTATCTTTATATCTTAATGAATTTGAATGGGTAAACAAGTGATACTTTTGATTCAGTTTGTAGTGACTCTACTTGCACAACAAGTTCTATGAACCAACCAACCAACTACCCAAATTTTTTTAACTTGGAAAACTTGTTTTATGAAAAGTAGTCAGAGTGCTCTGTTTTATAACACTTGAATAGTAAATTATTATTGTCTTACCTCAGGATAATCGCCATTCACGTGTATGACGGGGACAGAAATAGCCTTCGCAAGGTCCGTTACGTACTTGCTAGAGCGACCACGATGCGCCGGCAGCGTGAAACCTACCTACAATATGATAAAGTGCTTAGGTTAGCTTATGCTTTGTTAAATAGTATAGTTCAATATGGAAGGCAATACTCTCGTAATACAAGTGTCATTTAGTACGAGCGTTTTAGTTTTATGATTTATTTTGTATTTGTTAAATAATAAATGGATAAATAAAAAATAAATAAATATAATAAAGTACCACAGCAATGTTATAATTTTAATTGACATAATTTACGTTTTCAACTGCTTCGGAACTGAAGAAGTCTATTCGAAAATAAAAATTCTGTCCCTATATTAAGTTCTTAAAGTGCTGAATAGTGGTATTTTCTTAAGAGTCGATAATATGATGCCGGTAAATCAAAAAGAATTGCAGTAGTCGTTAAAAGTATATACAAAACTTTTTTTAATTAAAATGATATAATAATATAAATTAAACTTTTAAAATTAAATTAAAAATTTATAATCATGGTAGAGATTGCATGTCTAAAGGGCGTGAACGTATATGAAAATAGCTTACATAGTGAATTAAGTACATTAGGTCTAATGGATATACTAAGTACTAACCATGAGAGTTGGTACATCCATTAGAAACTAATGCTTAACACTACGGAGAAACGTATAATCCGCCGTAGCATCTAAACTACTCATGATTTTTGACAGATGCTACATTTTTTACTTATTTATTATTCTTTCATATGACGTCATGATACAATTCTAACACAGCTAATATTATATACCCCAAATATAGGATGTGATAGAATGGGACAGATCGGAATATTTATTGTGGTAACTAAAATTACGCTACGACCCTCAAATGCTAACTTATTATAATATATTCACACTTTGCGAGTGAAATCGCATGCAAAATCTAGTTTATATCACAAAGAAATCATACTTGATTGTTAACGACCACGTGTAAGGAGCCTCCGACTTCAAAGTGTGGGACTTGCGAAAGCATCAAAGTTTCTTGGTTCACTCCCTGCCCAGTGAATGCCGCGTCGCCATGAATCTAGGGTATATAAATACCATGGAGTATATACATGTGTTAAAACTTAACGAATATTTTTTTTACATTAACTACATATAAATAGGCAAAAATAAAATAGTTCGGTTTTACTTGTTTAGTAACTATGGACTAGCTTTAATGTCGTCAATAAAAAAGTTTAATGATCGCATTTCGACCGTTGGACTACAACTAATACTCTAAAATGTATATATGTTATATTATAATATTAAGTATTATAATATTATTTTTATGTAGAGTCGCTCATGCTTTTGAATAGAGATATTAAAAAGAAAAAAATGTTGAAAGCTCAATCAAATAAAGTATACTTTGAACCAATGTAAAAAAAAGGATATAGATGAAGAATTCATCTTTGAAAAATACATTTAGTTACTGTGAATAATAATTTATTAACTTAATAAATTTCGTGAAATAAGTACCAAACTTTGTCGTCGTATTCACGTCCGTATATATATATAAACGTTTTCAAGAATCAAGCGTAGCAAAAGAAAAATATTCTAAAAGCTTACAACTCGTCATAATTAAAAATAAAAAATCTTATAAAAGCAAAAAAAAAAGAAGAAACGAAATTGAAAGCTAAAAAATATGTACAAAAATCAAATAAACTAACTAAATGGCATTTTAGATCTTGGAATTATTTTTGCCCTCCATCCATAAATAAAGTAATTTATTAGCTATTCTAACGAAGTTCCAGTTTACCAACTCTATATTACACAAGTCAGACCTAAGTTGTTAAAGAAATTGTTTAGGTTCTTTATTTGTTCTAAACTAGGTCAAAACCTCATAGTTGTTTACTCGTAAATGGTGTTATATTTCAACGTAAACTTTGTCTTTATAGAAATACAGATTCAAAGGTCTTTGAGGGATAAACTTGAATTAATTGAACTTTGCTATGAAGTTAAGATTTCTGGTAATATCCAACAAATTAAGTTTGTATATACACGAGTTTGTGACACTTAGCAGGTACTGGGCAGTACTGGGTCTCATGAGTATTATAGTAGACAAATAGGGTATAGAAAGGTACATTAATTAAACCGTATTTGTATTTCTACTTGTTTTAACAGGCCTGTGTTTTAACTAGGCTTAGGTAAAACATAGCGAGAGACAAACTAATGACATCTGTATACATTGAGATATAAGAATTTATTTTACTATTAAATTCGACTGTAGAGTATGATGCATATCGGACAGATACTGGACAGGACTCAGAGGGTGTCCTGTCCAGTATCTGTCCGATATTGATTCCAGGGCATACGGGTATGCGAACCCGGGTCCTCGAGCCACCACTATTACACCCCCATCCAGTCCGTAATAGTGGTGTCCCCCCTCCTTATTCCCCCCCCCCCTTTGTTATCCTTACCCATTCCTTCTACTGGTTTTCTCACATGAAGTGAGTTTTTTTATTTATTTATTTATTTATTTAACTGGTTTACCTACAGTTATTTACATTAATATAACTTAAAAATAATTACAAATATTAAAAAATTAAATGTAATAACTACTTACAGGTAAACACCACATGTATAACAATAAAGACATAAACATAAAAATTACACAATTAGCAAACTTAAATAACTAAAGATAATCAAAACTAGAGACAAAAAAAAGAACAAAAAAAAGACATTTGACGGTACTGCACAATAATAAAATTACAAAAACGTTGTCAAAGACTGTTTATATATTTTAACACATTTCCACGATAGGAATAGATGGAGTCAGCGTGAAGGTCAACCAAGCCACTACAGCCGTTTATAAATTTAGATATTCGTGGCACAAGGGAACTCGAGCCTAGAACAGTTCTTCTAAGAGGGGGGCATAGAGGGGTAATTGGTCTCCTAGGGGTACGTCTGGGAACACGGAGGCTAAAAGAGTATAGCAACTGTGGACAATCAACCTTGTTGTTAAAAATTTTGTAGACAAACATTGCATCTAATAGTTCTCTCCGTTTTTCCAATGAGAGTAGACCAAAATACTGAAGTCTATTACTGTAAGAAATTATTTTACTTGTCTTTCCTTCGGAGAACGCAAGATGCCACACAAATCGTTTTTGTATTCGCTCCAAACGTAAAGAGTGTACACAGTAATGAGGACGCCACACCACACTGTAATATTCTAAAATACTACGAACCAAAGAGTTGTATAATAATATTTTAGACTTTCTATGTTTGAGGTCTTTAGTGTACCTAATCACAAATCCTAACATTTTAGAAGCTTTGTTGCAAATATTCTCAATATGAGGAACAAAAGTAATTTTCCTGTCAAACAAAACACCAAGATCTCTAATAGTATCAACCTCCTGAATCAAATGGTCGTGAATATGGTATTCAAATGTATGATTATACTGCTTTCTAGAGAACGACAAGAAGAAACATTTTTTATAGTTCAGTTGCATATTATTTAAACTGCACCATTCGATGAGCTTGTCAATATCGCTTTGCAACAACGTAGCGTCTGAAACTGATTCTATAATTCTCAAAAATTTTAAATCGTCGGCAAACAAATAGGGTACAGAAAACTGAAGGTAATTAGGTAAATCATTTATAAACATGTTAAACAAGATAGGACCCAAATGAGAACCCTGAGGCACACCTGAAGCTATACTACGAGTACTAGAGCTAAATCCGTTCACTACTACATAGAAACCTCTTTTAGACAAATAAGATGATATCCAAGACAAAAATGACCCTGTAATCCCGTAATGTGACAACTTATCGATTAATATTTCATGTTGAACTCTGTCGAAGGCCTTACTGAAATCTGTATAGATAACGTCAACTTGTTTACCAGCATCGACAGCTTCCACTAAATATTCAGTGAAGGAACTAAGATTAGTGCAAGTAGATCTAGAATTTACAAAACCATGTTGGTGTTCAGTAATATACATACGAAAATGTCTTTGGAGAACAGGACAAACAAGTGACTCAAATATTTTGCCAAATGAAGAAAGTATTGAGATAGGCCTATAATTTGACACACTTTCCTCACTTCCACTCTTGTAAATAGGAACTACTTTTGCTGTTTTCCATACTGAAGGAAAAACACCTGTAGAAAGAGAGGTATTAAAGATTACTAGTAGCGGATCAACTAACTCAACAGCTAATTTTTTAATGAAAAAAGGAGGCACGTTGTCTGGACCTGCTCCTTTATTATCATCCAAAGTTTCTAATTTAGCTAGAATACTTTTCTTATCCAATAATGGCGCTTCAAGGGACATTGAATTTAATTTTAAGGATGAAAGGAAATCTGAGTGGAAACCATTTGTTTTTGTGTTATGATTCTGATCATAAACAGCGGAAAAATTACTTGCAAACATATCACATATGATCTTTGTATCAGACGTAGTAATATTCCCATCAGACATACTAGCTGGATATCGACTAGAACCACCTCTTTTACTTTTAACTAAAGACCAAAACAACTTAGGATTCTTGGCTAATCCAACTTCTAGCTTCCCCATGTAATCATTGTAACAATGTGTTGCCAGTCTTTTACACCTACCACCAATAATATCCAATTCAATTCGATCACGAGGGTTGTTATATTTTTTGTATCGAAGTCTTATTTTATTCCTTTCTTTGAGAGCTTTAATTAATTTTTGACTAAACCATGGCGGAAAAGAACTAGTTTTTACTTTCTTTAATGGAACAAATTGCTCTATTGCATTATTTAGAACTTCATAAAACCTGCCAACCATCTCATCAACATCATTTTTCCTGCTAAGCAGTTGGTTCCAGTTCAGTTGATTGAAATATTCACGAATAGAATTATAGTCGGCCCTTTTAAAATTGAGTTTTGTAGCCCCAGGATTGTATGGCAATCTTTCACCCTCCGAAGAATCGACAGTTATTTGCAATGGTGGATGATAGCAATCTACCACACTTAGAGAACAAACACTTTCATTAACAACACAAGAACCAACATTAGACAGTACAAGATCCAAAGTACGATCAGACTTATTTGTTATGTGGTTGAATTGAGTAATTTTGTTAACTAGAATAAAATCTAATAGATGTTTACACAAAGTTGGTAAGAAAGCAGTATAACACACACTATCAATTAACTTCCAATCAATTTGACTCAAATTGAAGTCGCCGATGATACAAATCGGTGAAACACATTTTTCCAATATAGAACTACAGTTCTTTGTGAATGTTTTAAGGGAATCAAGACGAACAGGAGGCGCCAGATATACTGCACATAAAGCTAGTTGATTCACCTTACATGATAAACGGACATTAATCGTCACCCATAAGTCTTCACATGAACTCTCCCAAAGAGGCATTCGTTTAGATTGAATGCTCCTTAATACAGCTATCAACACGCCACCGCCATGAGTTTCCCTATCTCTTCTATAAACTACATAACGATCGTTAAATAACTCTCCGTCCAGTATTGAATTATTAAGCCATGTTTCTGTTAAAATGATAACATCGTAATTATTACAGCACATATTATTATAAAATGTTTGAGTTTTAGTTCGTAGACCTCGACAATTTTGATAATATATATTTAATTTAGAGAATTTTAAAAAGATTTAATTAAAGAACATGCATTAAATTATAGAAGTGCTATTAAGCTAGTTTATCCAAGTCCACCATATCCCTAATGAGTAAGTATCCTGAATCTTCACATTTTCTTACAAAAATTTTTCCACTTCTCACCCACACATATTTATAACCTTTTTCTTTAGCCCGAATTCGAACTGCAGCATGAAGTGCTTTATTTTGAGGAGACAGATGTTCCTGAATGAAAACAGGTGACTTTTCATCACCAAAACCCAAGTGTGCTGTATTTAATTTGCTTGTTGGATTATTTTTGTTAAATTTGTACGTTGCAGCTATCACTTGATCACGAATTCTGGTTGAAGCCAACTGTACAACTATTGACCTAGGGCGAGTATTAGCTGCACTAAGTTTGGCCACGCGAGTGCAATTTAAAATGTCCCGCTCATTCAACTTACAGTCGATAGTGCTTCCCAATTGAGAGATAATAGTCATTAAATTTTCATTTTTCTTTTCCGGCACACACTGAATTTCTAAGTTATTGGACCTCGATTGTTGCTCAAGATAATTTACACGCTTTGTGAGATCAACCACTTTAGAATTTAGCTTGTAGTTGTCTTCCTTCAGCTCCTTTTGGGTCTCAGCTGCGACTTTTTGTTGCTCTTCTATGCAATCAAATCGATCGTTCATGAATGACATGGAGTTAGTGATGTGTTCCATTTCCTCTTTTATGGGTGCAAGTTGTTCATTGAGGTTTCTAATCAAGCAGTCGCTCAGTTTCATATACATAGTGTCTAATTGTTCCTTGAGAACATCTTGAACAATCGTACGAACTACTTCAGCAGTCACTAAATCTGTTGAAGGTGACGTAGAATCAGTAGGTGGTGAATTAAGAGCAACTCTTTTGCTTCCCCTGACAGTGGATATATTTTTAATGGGGGTAGTATCTGTTTTTGAAGTCTTTGGCAGTTTACTCTTGCACGTTGGACATTTCCAATAATCAGGTTTTCCAATTACTTTAGTTAAAGACAGGCACTCATAATGAAATCTTTTCTTACAGCTACTACACTTAATAAAACCCTCATCACCAACCCCATCCCCATCACAGCATCCCCAAGGTGCAAATTCAGACATTATTGTTGAATAACTTTGATATTCTTCAATTCGAAAACAACAAATTTAAAAAACAATAAGTAGAAAAATTAATTTTATAAAGATAACGTAAAATAGTACAAGTCATACAAAAAAACATATACAAAAATATTAAAAACAAAAAAAAAAAAAAAAAAAAACAATGCAAAAAATATATACAAAAATAAAACATAAAAATCAATAAATATAAAACTACAAAAAAAAAAAAAAAAAAAAAAGTTTATAGGAAGTCCATGAGATTCGATCCAGTGACTTCTGACGAAAATCTTTACTAATGTCTATTACATTACACCACACGGCCAACAGTCGATTTGTCGAAATTATATAACTGTTTAGACAGAGATGTCTGTGACGAAAGTAACGATATTGTTCAGACTATTAAGAACTTTTAAAAATCACTGACACTTTTTATCGTATACCGTCTTTTTCAAAATGTTCATGGGGCAAAAGATTGAGATTTCGATTATATCCAAAAAACTAACGAAGCACAAACACAACTGGGATAGTCTTCAGCTCTCTCTCAGGTTTACGCACTCACTGATGCAATTAGTACCACCAAACGAGCGAAATTTATAATTTTGTAAATAATAATTGACACAGAGTAAGCGATTATGTCTTTACACTATGACGGACGACGACGTATGAGTTTTGGAGGTCAGATGGCAATCGCTCCGCTTAAAACCAACTTCGCCGCTCCAATGATAAGAAATAAGAAAAGGCTGGGTACGGCTAGGGCGTCGCCGCTAAACGACGCGCAGGAACATCGCCCTATACCTGCGACAAATGGGCAAGGGCTACCGTGTCAAGTACGGGCACGGCTAAAGAAGTTAGTACCCAGACGGAAACTCCGCTTTGCAACGTGGAACATTGGCTCTCTAACAGGACGATGCAGAGAACTCGCAGATGTACTCATGAGACGTCGAGTCCAGTGTGGTTTTCTACAGGAAACTCGCTGGAAGGGCAACAAGTCCCGTAACATCGGACAGGGTTACAAGCTTGTATACACCGGGTCACCTTCAGGTAAAAACGGTGTAGCCGTAGTGCTTTCTGAAGAGCTCCAGAATGGTCTCCTTGAAGTTGACCGTCGCTGCGACCGGCTGATGCGGGTTAGGGTGCTGATTGAGGGGGTTTCCACGAACTTGATCAGTGCCTATGCCCCCCAGTCAGGCTGCAGTGAGGCCCAGAAGGAATCGTTCTGGGAGCAGTTTGAAGAGGTACTACGTGCTATACCGACTACCGAAGTGATAGTAGTTGGGGGGGACTTGAACGGTCACGTGGGTAAGGCAGCTGAGGCGTATGAGCGTGTCCATGGTGGTTTTGGCTATGGTCGTCGCAATACAGAGGGAGTAAACATTCTCAGAACCTGTATTGCGTCTGATCTGGCCATCGTGAACACGTTCTTCCAAAAGAATCCTCAGCACCTTATCACGTATAAGAGCGCGTCCCACTCAACCCAAATTGACTATATGTTGACTAGAAGGTGTCACATCGGCAAGGTGACAAACTGCAAGGTCATTCCAGGTGAAAGCCTAACGGCCCAACATCGTCTCCTTGTCATGGACTATGCGTTTACCCCGAAAAAGAAACTAGCCGAGAAACGTAAACCTACGATCAAGTGGTGGTTACTGAATGGACCGATGCATTCGGACTTCCTAGCAGAGGTGGAGCGACTGAACCTAAGGGTCGACACTGAAAATGCCCAGGAGGCTTGGGATCGAGCCCAGTCGGTAATTACCGCGGCGGGAAGACGCGTTCTTGGCGTTTCTAAGGGAGGACGAGTTATCGACAGGGAAACGTGGTGGTGGAATGATCGGGTGCAGGAGGCGGTTCGGGAAAAGAAGACTGCGTTTAAAGAGTGGCAGCAAACCAACTCTCCTGAAGACAGAGAGAAGTACAATGCAGCCAAACGTGCCAGCAAAAGAGCTGTAGCCAGAGCCCGCAGTGATAGTTTGTCACCATTATACGATAAGCTAGATACTGCGGAGGGGCAAAAGTTCATATACAAGCTGGCACGTGCCCGAGATAAAGCGACGCAAGATATCACAAAATGTCTTTGCGTCAGGGACTCCCACGGCACGCTGCTTTGTGACCATGCCTCTGTGAAGGAGAGATGGAGAGGCTACTTCCAGGAGCTGCTGAACCATCAGCACCCATATAGTCTTCCACCCGAACCACCTCCTAACCTTGGACTTGTTGCCCCAATAACACCTGACGAAACTCGAGATTGTCTTCGCCGCATGAAGAACCGAAAAGCGGTGGGTCCTGACGACATACCAATCGAGTCGTGGAAATCGTTGGGCTCTGTTGGTGTGCTCATGCTTACTGATCTTTTTAACTGCATATTGAACACTGGAAGGATGCCTAATCAGTGGCGTTTTAGCTGCATCACCCCTGTATACAAAGGCAGGGGCAGTGTTCAGGAATGCGGTAGTTATAGAGGGATCAAAATCATGTGTCACACCATGAAGCTCTTCGAACGCGTGATCGACCTCAGGCTCCGTCAAGAGTGTACTGTCTCTGAGTGTCAATATGGGTTTCAGCCGGGATCGGGCACCATGGACGCCATTTTTGCCCTCAGAACTTTAATCGAGGCTTACAGAGAGAAAAGGAGAGCTCTGCACATGGTATTCTTGGACCTGCAGAAGGCCTTTGACTGTGTGCCGCGTCAATGCATCTGGTGGGCATCGCGATCTAAAGGTGTGCCTGAAGTATATATTGACATTATCAGAGACATGTACCGCAATTCCGCTTCCGTGGTTAGAACCTCTGTTGGCGATACCAAGCCCTTCCCGATTACTGTTGGGGTCCACCAGGGCTCGACTCTTAGCCCGTTCTTATTCAACGTAGTACTAGATGTAGTCTCGGCATGCATCCAGGACCAGCCTCCGTGGCTAATGATGTATGCTGATGACATCGCGCTCGTTGATGAGAACCGGCTGGAGCTGGAGCGTAAGGTGAACCTCTGGAAGGGTACGCTTGAGAACGGTGGTTTTAAGCTAAATGTGGCGAAGACCGAGTACATGACTTGCGGGAATCCGGACTCTAGCACCATTCAAATAGGGCTTGAACCAGCCGTTAAGTCGGAGAAGTTCAAGTACCTTGGATCCGTCCTGCACGAGTCCGGAAGCATCGATCACGACATCCAAGCCCGTATAAGCGCTGCTTGGGCCAAATGGCGAGAGGTCACAGGTGTGGTCTGCGACCGAAAAATACCGCCCAAGCTCAAGGGACAGATATACAAGAGCATCATCCGACCGGTCCTTTTATACGGGAGCGAGTGCTGGCCAGCACTATCTCGACACACTAAGGAGCTTCACGTCACGGAGATGAAGATGCTGAGGTGGATGTGTGGCGTAACGCGGGCTGACCGCATACGCAATACGTTCATCCGAGGTAGTCTCGGGGTCCGTGACGTAGCGGATAAGCTCCAAGAACGTCGTCTGAGGTGGTATGGCCATGTCGCGCGTCGATCTGAGGACTATGTCGGAAGAAAGTGCCTTGATATGTCTGTTCCCGGAGCTCGACCTCCCGGACGCCCAAAGAAGCGATGGCTGGATGTCGTGAAGCAGGACATGAGAGCCAACGGACTTATCCTGGAGGACACTAAAGATCGCGCAAAGTGGAGTAGACTTAGTCGGAAGGCAGACCCTGGCAACAATGGCCGGGATTAATGCCAGGCAGAAGAAGAAGAAGAAGAAGTATGATGCACATTTATTAGTAAACTGCCTCAGTGGTATAGTGGCTAGAATGTACGGTCGCACATCGGGAAGTCTTGTGTTCGAGTCCCGGGTCAGGCCATGTATAATTATTGAGTCTTTCTATTTCGTAAGTCTCACCCGTGCCTCGGAGAGCACGTAAAGTCGTCGGTCCTGCGCCTTAACTCTCACTGTTCGTATCGAACATTCGTCCCGACGGAATATGAGAGTGATAAGGAATAGAAATAAGGAATAGTGCACTTGTGCACTATAATATCTCCCGTATAGATGTCTAGTCTCAATGAGATTGACCGCCGTAGCCGTAATCGGTCGGGAGGACATCATCATCATTGGTAAACTACGAGTATTTTAATCAACTATATTTAAGACTAATATGGTTTAATATGGTGCTCTATATTTAAATAACATCTATTTATTTCTTTTCATTAATATTACTGTATCTGCACTAAAGTTTTGATTCTATAATGAATATCATCATCATTAGATACAACTAACTGCGATGAAAATTACCTGAACGTTTAACACTTTGTCACCAAACTTCGAGCTCCCGTCTGAGGAATAGTCTCCTTCCTTCAATGAGAGTTGTTTTGACCTAGTTTTTCCCATAGACACTGGATTCGCCGCCTTAAACAAAGTTTTTATGGGTTTTACTCATGCTTGAATAATACTAAAATAGATATTTCATACTTGTAAATAAAAACCAAGGGGATTAAAAGGTAGTTTGTTAATTATAAATAAAAAGTTATTTCTATTTCGATTTTCACTCAAATCCATTCGTAGTTACATCCTAAAAAAGTAACAATGGAACCTTTGATTTTTTATGTATTTGAAGATACTATTTAAGATGTATATGTGTATTGAACACTTTACGAAATATAAGTTATATTTTTAATAAAATGTAATTACCTCTAGGTGAGACGGATTGTTTATGAGTGATAATTGGACAGTGTTTCCCTTAATGCTTATGTCAGTGGATACACCTGAAAATCATTTATTTATTATTATATTATTAGTTAATATACTACTACTCAGCTTTTAATGGATCATTGGAGATAACTCATAATCATAAAAATAATTAATAAATCGTTACTTAGTATTATAAATGCGGAAGTAGTTCTGTCTGTCGCTCTTTCACGCCAAAACTACTGAACCGATTTAAATGAAATTTGGTACACAGATATTCTAGAGTCCGAGGAAGAATATAGGCTAATTCCCATACAGTTTGTATGGAAAAACGTTATTTTTAAAGAAGTTTGAAACTTAATGTTTAGGCTTTTGATTAGATTTAAATAAATAAGACATTTAAAGTTTGTAATAATTTTATCCTAACGTTACCCCATCTAGGGACTAACCCGAAGCGTAGCGAGGCTAAGTCGCTAGTTAAACGTAAAACTTACTCAAATGTGTAGAGATGTCGCAAACAGCATTCGCCTCTTCAGGGAATTCAGGGTTGCCGTTGAACTTGTGAAAGATTTTCACCGGCGGACAATTCAAGAGTCCACTTAGTGCGTTCAACTTGCCGCGGTGAGCCATCGCTATTACAACGTGCTTTAGCTTTTCTAAAACATAGAACTTATATTATGCACGAAAATTTATATATTATTTGAATATATTATAAGGGATTCTTACATATAAAAAATTTGAAACAAAGTCGAATATTAAATTATAAAAAATACTATTAAAAATTGCTTCAATAAATAGCTACCAAAAATTAAAGTAAAATCGTATAAAATACCAGATGTAGTAAGCCCAAAAAGGGTAGAGATGATTGTAAGCAGGGATTCCCCGCCTTCGCCGCAATATCTTTTTACTGTAGGATACTTGACTGAGAGAAACTTGTCCCACGATTGTGAATTCAACAGTTCGGTCAGGATTTCTATTTGACGAGTTTTCTCTATTTTATCCGAACCACTTTCAATCCGTTGTGCAAACCACTCCCTCTCTGCTTCTGTCTACATAAAGATAATTGAATTTTAAATTTAAATATACATAGCATATATTTAAATTTAAAATATAGTTTTTGAGCGTACTTTGGAATATATAAATACACATATTGAAATGGCACCTATTTAATTATTACTCGATATCTATCTCAATAAATAAAAAATAAAAATTTATTTTTGTATGTTTGTCTTGTATGCGATGGTGGTTTGTTCTGTATATGCAAGGGAAAAAAATAATGCATCAAAAGTTATAGGAAGATTATTTTTAATGCGTTACTAAACTATTCAAGCTTAAGGGTGCATCCGAGCGAAGCTAGGGTGGTCGCTAGTAATACTTAAAAATATATATGTATAAGAACCAATAGTAAAAAATTTAAGTAGTTTTTCCATAATAAAATCGAATAAAAACAAGTATAGCTACTAATGGCGTAGTTTAAATAAAATAATGTAGCTCAAATGAATAGTTATTATGTTAGTATTTGAAAGTCGATCAAAAAACTGCCCTTAAGCGTTCTTTTGTGGTGCAAATTAAATTATTCAAAGGTTGTAGTCTCAGGGAGTAGCTATCAATATTCATTACTCATTCCCCGCAAGTCACAACAACCAGTACTGAAATGAACCATTCATTTGCATATCTTTAAAATAATACAAGTTGCTGATGAGATAACTAGATTGAAGATCTAGCTTTATCTAGCTACTAGCAATACCCGCGGCTACGCCCGCGTTTATTTTTTTAATCGCAACTAAACTTCATTCGATCACTCGCTGGGTTGAAAATTTAATATACTCCTGAGCCACGCGGTTATCTACTTCATCTATGTGCACGCCCCTCTCCTGCTTTTGGCACCCCCTCCCTCTCCCCATTGCCCGTTGTGCTGCGATTTATTTTATTATTATTATTTTGATTAGATTGAATTTTTTAAAATCGTAATATCCTTTGAATGGAGTGTCCGAGTTGTATTATCGTAAAAGTTATCTACTAACTATAAACTAACTCCCAGCCAAATTTAAAATTTGTAGTACAAAAAAATGAAGGAATTTTATAAAAACTTATGAGAGCCCTTACACCGCCTTAATCCGGCCCTTAAGAAAAACTTTTTAGCGGACTTATACCAACAATTAACCACCTTCCTGCCAAATTTAAAGTTCGTAGCACAAAAGAGGAATTTCCTACAAACTTGCTATAGCTCTAAGACGTCCTCGATTCGGCCCTGAAAAATTGGTTGTTGTGCCTCACTCGACATAGATAGGTATAGTGTGTCGTGGACTTTTTTTGTAGATATTTATAAGATCTACAATTAATTAAAACATTTTATGGTTCTATTTTTTATAGTTTAGGCAGCATACGCAAAATAAGTAACTTTTCTAGTTGATTTTTTATACCTTGTGTCCGAAAAATCCAAATATCTTACGGAACCCTATTTTTTCCAAAATAAAATATAGCCTATGTTACTCGCGGATAATGTAGCTTTCGAATGGTGAAAGAATTTTTAAAATCGGTCAAGTAGTTTTTGAGCCTATTCATTACAAACAAACAAACAAACATACAAACAAAGTTTTCCTCTTTATAATATTAGTGTAGATGAGCTTTTAGAGAGTTTCGGCCACAAACATTGTATGTCAATATATGTAAGTTGTTATGTGTCAATGATCAGATGCAAGTTTAAATGAATAATATTTATGAAATGACATCACTTAACATAAAAATTGTTTTCAAAAAACAGAAAAACTGGCTTATTAACCAATTAAACCTTGTTTTGTCGTCTCTTTCAGAAACTTGAGTATATCTGCTTTTGAAAATATTGTGTCTAAAAATCTGTCATCATAAAAAAGATTTATTTTTTTATTGCAGCTCAATCGGTATAATATACTACTAATCTTTATCTACATTTAGAATACAATATAAAGTTAATATCATAAATTATTTAGAACGCCTAAAATTACAGAACTGATTTCAATCGTTCTACCACCACTGGATTACTACATATTTCCTCCACTACCATACTTGTAGCCTATATTTTATTTCAGTAATAGTTAGTTTTAGTTTTGAAATCCTAACGATTTGAGCAAAGCGATGTTATAAAACTAGTGAATTTTCATATATTATCAAGTGATATTTTTCTAAGAAAAATTTTTGAAATCGGCCCACAGTTGGCGGAGAAATCGGTGAACATACATAAAAATATATATATACAGTGGAACATATACCCTCCTCTTGTTTTGAAGTCGGTTAAAAAATACATACAAAGTAGACAGTGAAAACTAAATTTAACAAACCTCCAGATATGAGAACTCGTAAGAGATGGGTCCACAGTAAATCTCCTCCAATTGTTTGACCAAGTCCCTAGCGGACTGTTTTCCACTGTAGCCGTACAATAAACCCGAGTCCACAGTGTCAGTATTGGATAGACCGTATTTCGAAATGTCAAGCTCTTTGACGATTCTGTAAATATATGTGCACATTTTAGATTTTATGGAACTTTTAATTGTAATTAGATTTATTTGATATGGGGATACATTAGAGAAAATAGCTTAGTTCCCGTATTTTATATCAACAACTAGCGACTTATCTTCGACCGGTGCGTTCCTAGGTTTTGATTTATTTGAATGGAGCCCTAATATTTTTTCTAGCAAGCTTTCAGAAACCTTATTTCTAAAATCTGTTATCTGTCAGTGAAAGCCCATAAAGATCGGTCAAGATGTTTCGGAGATTGATTGAAACCAAGACAGATAGATAGACAGACAGATAACTTTAAGAAATGTATTTTACTTATAAGTACGATACATAATTTCATATCCATTCAAAGTAAAGTATAAATGTGTTATTTTGAAATTACAAACAAACACTAAAATTTAACTTATCTATAGTTATAAAATATAGAGCACAAAGAAGAAAGAAGTTTTACTACACTTTAAGAAAGAAGGGTTTTTGAGAAAAAGAAAATTATATTAACGATTAACATTAAGATTAAGGAAGTAAAGACGTGGGACTGACAGCTTTACATTTTTTTATAACGACTTACAATGTAAGGCTGTTACTGAGTTTGTCTTGACATTACCTAGTACTTTTACTAATTATTTTCTGCCTGACTCAGAATTGAACCCAGAATAAGACATAAGTATATACCACAGATCACATAATACTAGTAGTATATAAAAACGTAAATTTAATTATTATTTTTATTGAATTTAGAATTGGTTCAATATCCAAATAACATTTCACGTAATTTCGAAGGAACGTGGGGTGATAAATCTTTCATTCGATTTATACCTTTGCCGTATTATTTCTTGTTAGAAATTTTCGTATAGGCATTTTCACTTAATCGTAATTTAAAATGTATTAGAGCGAGTATTTATTTGAACAACTACTACTAGTAAAATATAATTTTAATCGGTCTTTGTGATTATATTGTTATTTTAAGGATAGAACATCTAAAAGGATTTAGATGAAATTTATAATTCTCACTGACGAAAAGTTTTTAAAATAGAGTTGCTTTAAATCAGTCATTCTGTCAATAATAATTAAATGCATATTTTTTTAATTAATATCTCCATTTCGTTGTTACTTGTACCAACGTACAAGTAAACCTCAGAGGGTAGGTCCCTCTGAGGTTTACTTTGTTTTAGCTTATATTAAATTAAACTTCGATATAACCCAGTGCAATACTTGCAGCATTTTGAAGTTCACTAATTCAATTCAAGTATCACTAATTACTTCTTCACTAGTATATAGTATAAAACAAAGTCGCTTAACGCTTTCTCTGTCCCTATATCCCTATATATGCTTAAATCTTTAAAACTACGCAACGGATTTTGATGCGGTTTTTTAATAGATAGAGTGATTCAAGAGGAAGGTTTATATGCATAACTAGCGGATCCCGCGGCTTTGCCAGCTTTGCGAAGCGAGGGCGAGTCGCTAGTTAAATATAAGAATAGAGGTTATTTCGAAATCTTACCTCTTATAGTGTTTATAGTCGACATTATCAATACGCGCTAGCAGGTGGCCGTACGTACGGTACGCGTCTACTAGTCGATGCACGCGACAGTTCTCGTTTCTTTTGTTCAGCACTTCCTGAGGTATTTCTGCAATCGAGTAAATGTAAAGTTCAGTAAAATTAGCATAATATTTTACGAATATTACAATTCTTAGTTATTACAAAGAGATGAAAAGCCTACGAGTTTGTGCCTACGAGTATATGTGAAACCGAATAACCTATCATCATAGCAAATCGTCAGTGGTTTTCATGGTCAAAGATAGATATTTTTATTTTTTTTTAATTATGGATTCGGCCTTTACCTCTCTTATATGTACAGGTTTCTACATAGTAATAATATAGAATTTTATTTTTGCATTTGCTTGCGGTAGATGGCAAGAATGTACTACCGTGAAGTTTTCGAATCCCCAACTGAATGGTGCCTGTGATATACGAACCGATGGACTAATATTTAAAAACACCGTTTTACTATTAGTCCACTGAACCTTAAAAATATTATAGAAATAGAATATACAAGTATACCTTTATTTTATAAAATTTCCACAAATGCAAAAAAACACTAAAATAATTTTAATGCTAATTACCTATATATTATATATTTTTGTTAATTTTATTTAAAAGAATGAGAATAATGCTTTAAATAAAATTATATTATTTAACAATTTCATTGGTGAAAACGTTTTATATCTTAGTAATCGACTCGAGTAAATAATACAGTAGATATCATATTTTTTGTTATCAAATTATGTAAATTGGAACAATTGTTGATAACATCGATATTTCAGTTATTCTTATTCTTAATTATACGAAATAAACTGTATCTAAGATTAAATTTGTTGCCACCAGCGGCTTTTAATAGTAAAAGAACATAATATATTATTACTTATTTGCACTAAACTAAACGTACTTATATTCATTTGACTTTTACTAAACAGTAAATTAAAAGAAGTCAATAAACAATTCTGTTGATCAGTGGCTCCTAATCATAATAACAAATTTGTGAAACTGGCTGTAAGATGTTTAAGAGCTCTACATTTTAATTGCATTATTTTTTTACCAAAATATATATAATAGATAAGTGTAAATTTACAAACATGATAATACGTATGTGCTTATGACTTATTTGAATCATGATTATAGTAATAATAGAAATAATAAATATGTCGGGTAATTATTACACACATCACCATCTATTTTTGTGGTAAGTTACGAGGCTTGCGTTACGGATACCAGATAGTTGATATACTACATATATAACTTTAAATAAATACATATTATAAATATAAACACCCATGACTGGAGTACAAACATTCGTACTCAACAAATGTATTCCCCCAGCGGGAATCGAACCCGCGACCGCTGGAGCAGAAAGAAGGGTTACTACAAACTGAGCCAAACGTGTAGTTTAACGTTTATTAGCTGGCATTCCTTATTGATAACATACCACTTTCATTCACTTCACGAGGTCGATGCCCGAAGACACCTAGTCCAGAGTGATAATACACTCGATCCTTCCATCTAATCACTCGTTTCACTGGGATTTTACTAAAACTAAACATTTTCACACAAAAATTACAAAAGCATATTTAAAATTAATTAAAAAAAGAGAAGATTTCAATGTCGTCTAAATTTAACACATTGCGCAAGAGCGGTTCCCGCAACGTTTCAATTTGTACTGTCGAAAGCGAAAGAGATAGAAGATGTGTGTGCACTTGTTTATTGTTGTTCGAAGTATATATCTGATAACGAAACATAATGATAAATATTACGTAAAGATATACAGGAGTCAAGGTTGTTACTTTTGGTGACGCTTGAAAGGAAAGAAACAAAGGAAATAAGTATTTAATATTATTGAGAATGGAAAAATGTACATTTTGTAACTAAACTATTTTAATATAAATGGCACTTAACTCTATTATCGCGAATATTAATAGAAGAATATAATATTTTGATAATTTCTTTTGATAACTATCCCTCTTAAGAATATTACACGAATAAAAAAAATATGTTTAGACATAAACTATACTACAAACTGATGAAAGTGATGAGATAGATCAAGGAGACACACCTTAAGTACGAATTTTGATAATAGCTTTTTCATGCGTTTTTATTTATTACAGTTTTTAATGTATTTAATATTAATAAAGAAATATTAAAACTTTCATGCCCCTATTACGAGTATTCCTTTTAAGTGATATATCAATTTATTTGTTTAAATAAAATAAAATGTTAAAAATCGTTTCTAACATGATTTTCACTGACTATGCAATTGCACAGTTATTAGTAACCATAGTGTAATTACTATTATGTTATGTGTAACGAACGTAACATGATTATTACATTAGATTAGATAGATTATAGTACACGAATACTAAATAGATTTTGATATTTGTCACTAAGTTACTGTGTACATTGTACATATGCTATACTTTTTCTGTTAGTATACTACAGTTTGTCAATGGTTTCACCACGAGAAATTTCTTAATGTATTCAACCCTTTTTAACTTCCCAATACTGTGCACCTTCAATACGGAAGGGACCAGCCCATAGCCCACACTATGGGACCCATCTCCTTGTATGTGTTCCTTCACCATAAGACAAATGTTTTTGGCATGTTAGATGTGTGTGATATTAAGGGTGCGAAACTTTGCACCCGTTTCACTCGAAATGCTGCGAGTGATGCGAGTACGTTACTATTGCAATTGGGAGCTTTAAATTGGCTTTAATCTACAAGCATTTCTTATTTATTTTATAATTGTATATACGGCTAATACTAAATCATAAAATTATTACAAAAAATATGCTGACCTTATTAGTAGAGCTTACTGTCCCACACGTGACAGCTTTACCAATAAGCTTTTACTCGTACCACGAACATATTATATAAATCTATTCGGCACGAAAGTGAAAAGAACGCTAGTTCGTTAACTAACTGTGTGATTACAACAATGGTTAAATACAAACCTCTATTTAAGTTATTTTTCATTAAACTAAGAAGAAAAGTCCAATATTTTGGTGATACGAGTAACTTACATGGAATTCGTTATGTTGTTTCCATGACGTATATCTCTTGCTTGAAAAGGTATTATTAAATAATCCAAATAACGACTTTATTAATTAAGGTTAATGTCTCGTTATGTTCTAAAATTGTAACTTCTACGTGTTATTTCACGCGCCTGTTAACTGTTTTCTGTGAAACTGTTAATAATAT
This sequence comes from Boloria selene, assembly GCA_905231865.2. Classification (NCBI taxonomy): domain Eukaryota; kingdom Metazoa; phylum Arthropoda; class Insecta; order Lepidoptera; family Nymphalidae; genus Boloria; species Boloria selene. The sequence goes on from HG993142.1 coordinate 3,208,329, forward strand.
TTTAATACGTTATTAAATTATTCATATATTTAATAAGTTCAATAATTTTTTAAACTCTTTTTGTTATAAAATTTTGTATTACATGTTTTTGTTAAGACAATATATTATATTATACATGAAGAAATAGTTTTTTAGAAGTAATATTTAATAATAATTTATTTTTATTGAAATACTTTATTACAAATTCATATTTTTTAGATTTTTCTGGTCTTCTGTGTTAATAGCTTCTTGTTTCGGTGCAAGCATAATCCTGCAATCTGCACTTCAATTATTTTCAACCGGCGCCGCCTCTTATTCATTGGAGACAAATTATTTAGATTGGAAAACGCCCTTCCCAGCGGTAACGGTTTGCGAACAAAGTGATAATGGTCGAGTTAAGACTTACCTGACTCAGTAAGTTCATTTTCCTTTTCTATATAAATATAGAATGTATGTGTTAATAATAGAGCTTCTGGTATTATATTCCTCTGACAATAAAATATGACCTTAGATTAATTAGAACGTATAAAAATGATGTGTTCTAATATTATTAATCTAACGGATTCATCCCTCGACACGTTTTGAAGATTAATAAACATTCCTCAGAGTTAATGAGATGTTTCCCCGCACTTAAAAGTGTCCTTTTGGCCCATATAACCAGCTATCATTACACCAAACATTAAAATTTGTGATGCGGTCATAGACAGAAAGACAAGCCGACTGTTAGACAAAAGTTCAACAATATGGCTATTTCAGTAAGAATTTCAAAAAAATACTTAAGGGACAGAGTTGACTGACTGACTTGTACTATATAGATTATGAACTACTAAGCCATTGAATTTGTATAGTTAAAGTAATTTTCATAGTTTGACTACATCAAAATTATAATCTAATGAATAGCGAATTAATCAGTCACAAGATACTAAGATAAGATTGTAGAAACGACAGAAAGAAGATAGTAATAGAAAACGAAGCACTGAGTAGTAATTGAATTCTAAGAACATCGGATTAATTAAATCTTAATAGACATTTTGACATTAAATATACATTGCTTAGTAATTTTCATTCTTTTTTCAAATAAAAAAATATTAAAACTGCGAAAATTAGAAAATTATCGGTTGTGTACTTAATTTTTTTATGGATTTCGGATTCCCTCATAATAATGTATGGGGAACGAACTTGTTTCACTTGCCTCTACAAGAGAGGTCTACTATTGAGCTACTAATATCCATTATGTAATTATTTGAAGGAAAACATCATGAGGAAACCTGCATGTCTGAGAAAACTAGCAAGTTTTCGAAAGACATGTGAAGTCCGCCAACACGCACTAGGCCAGCGCGGTGGACTATGGCCTGATCCCCCTCGTACTGATGGAGGCCCGTGCCCAGCAGTGAGACGTTAAAAAAAAGGGCTGATGATGATGATGAATTATTTTTAAATCAATTCAGCTGTTATTTACAGACGTTTTATATTATTTAATGTAAAATGAATAAGTTCTGATGATTTTTTAGGTTTTTAAACTAAAGCATTAGATTTAGTACCGTTAATTGTGTTTATAAGTTTGATCGAATCAGAACCCAGCTGGAAATTCATTGCATGACATAAGCCTTTGGTTAGACTGTGACCTAGATTAGATGCCTTAATATGAACCTCTTGATACAAAAAGCTAGAATAATTCATTGAAGGTCGTCAATTGAGTCTAGGCTTAATGAGAGTTGATGGTAGATGCTCTACTGGACAGATATAGACTTTTTTGTTTTACTATTTTGTTAACCAAAAAAATAGAAATTTGATTGAAAAATTCTTATAAATTGGATAATCATTTTATGTTTTCCCTTTTAGTCAGGCATGTTTCACAAATATGCAGCGGACATAATTATTATTTTTATTATATTTCATGCACTTAACAATCTAATAAGCAATAATTTATTATATTCACTGGAATATGTACGAATTAAAACCTAACAAACTCTTTAAATTAATTCGTATTGACACCATATATAACATGCCTCACTTAGATTATTGATCCAATCGTACTTCCTTTGTAGAAAAAGTAACAAAGGAACGTGTCGTGTTCAACTTCTATTTGAATTTTCAGTAGAAAGTGTCAAAAAATTTACATCTGTATTTCTGCCGGGTTGAAATATTCTAGTAAAATATTTAGTATTTAGTACAAAATCCAAGAAAGATTAGAATTTTGTTAGCTGATAGATTCATTTTAGTTCAGAGCTGCTTAGTGTTATATCGTTTTCCATAGATAGTTTTTGAACAAAATAATTCTCTCCGTTATTATTATAGTGAACCGATTTTACAATTCGGCATCAGAAAATACATATAACCTTAAATTTTCCTCCTTCTACCAGCAATCCCTATTTTTATAAGTAATTAGAACGCGAGCGGAGCCGCAGAAATTGTTAGTAATTTAATATAATAAGAGTATAGGTTTATCAACAGTTTTAATAAAGTAATTTCTTTTTCCAAATAGAAACAAATTGCCTCTCAGTCTAACAATATTTCTGAAGGATGTGTCATTTTGGAACGTCAAGTACTGTAGGACGTGCAATATCTGTCGTGTGAACGTAACGTGCATAGAAAATTTTGAAGAGGCAGTTAAGGTTATCAGATATAGATGTTCGGAAATATTAACAGACTGTTGGTGGGATGGCAGACACTTTAAATGCTGTGATAAGTAAGTTTTGTGAAGTTTTATTTATTTTTTCCCGAAATATGCTAAGAGCTTTTGATTTTTGCTAATAAGATTTACATTACTTTTAAAAAAATATGCTTTATACCCACTAATTAATTAATATTATAGCGCCGATTTTGATAAGATGTATCGTCTCAGTCTTAAGCATTTTAAACTAAATTCGAAAATAAGATAGAGCTCGGTTGAAGCCTGCTTTTGTACTTTGTGGCTATTCATTTTTTTTAAATATTTTAATAGATAACTTAAGATAATGCATAAAAGTCCTGTTAATTAACTTAAAGCAATCTAATAAAATAGAGAGTACGTAACTCAAGCTCTGAAGTATTTAATTAAATTTTTCAATACTTTAATGAATATTGCGATAAAAATCGTTAGTACTTAGTGAAGTTTTTATGAGGTTTTATTAAAAAATAATTAAACTTTTTATAATAACTATATTTTAATATATATCTTTAAATTGCTAAACAAAATTATCTATCAATTTATTACCTTTTTACATGTTTTTAACAGGAACGCAAGTACCAATTATTGGTTTCTGTACATTAACAAAAATCTTAAGCTATGTTTAAGACCGCTTGTAGAACCTGATTAAGAAAATTATATTTTTAGGTTTCATCCCGTTAAAACTGAGTATGGCACATGTTATACATTCAACTCAGCGTTAGTTGGTAACACCAGTATTTTGACGGTGAACAGAAAAGTTGGTCTTCCTATTTTGACGTTTACAGCTACTGAACTTGTCACTGTAAGTTTAACTTACCAGTACACATTATAAAAATGTAGCTCTTTTAACTTTATTTTATTCCCGACCAGGAAGAGGTAGGAGGTGGTAGAATTTGACGGACTATGTCTGGAAAAATATTATGTTACATTTAGCGCGAGCGAAGCCGCGGGTTCCGCTAGTAAATGTATACAAAAATTTGACAAATTATATACTCAAACTTTCCTCGAGAACCACTCTATCCATAGGTGAAAACAGCGTGAAAATCGGTGCAGTTGTTTTTGAGTTTATCGCAAACGGACAGACATATAGAAAGGCGTGGTGGATGACTTTGTTTTATAATATGTAGTGATACAAAAGTAATATAAATATTATAATTACCTAACTATTATGTACATTTAATATTATTTTAGAAAATTTTATTGAAATAGTCATTATTATATCCATAATAATCAGAGTTAATCAGAGTCCAAGTCAATAGATTGTTTACAATTTTTGTCTGCTTGACAGATTTAGAACATACCCAACAATAGTCAACATGTGGGATACTTTTTACTGCCTTTCAAACGTTTTTAGAAATGTCTCTAGTAATTTACAAGAGTATATTCTACTATAATGTATCTAATTTAAGTTTTTTGTATTTTTATTCATTTCTTATTCCCGCGGTTACTTAGATTATTCTAGGTATATATTTCATGTTGATGAATAATTTCTAGTTACAAATCCAACTCATATTGCTAAATTATTTATATTTGCTTTATATCTTTGATCCATGTTTGTTTTTTTCAGATACGAGTTCACTCGCCTGATGATATCGTTTCCGTCGCTTTGGAAAATGTACTTGGGCGGTTTGGCTCCTTACCTTTGATTACTGAATTTGAAGCGATATTGAAGGTATCTTTATTTATTATGTATCATAAAGAGGTAAAATTTGTCTATATCTCAATGGCCAAATTATTTTTCAGTAGGCTATTTGTCGATCCCAAGATTAATCGATAGGCCACGCCATATAAACAGAGACATGTGTATCTTACAATAAATAAATAAAAACATAACATTTAATTATAATAATGAGAGAGAGACAGAGAGAAAGACAGAGAGAGAGAGAGAGAGAGAGAGTGGGAGAGAACGCAGATCGGAAGCTGGAATAAATATTTTTATTTATTTGAGAATCAATTCTATATTTTTTACGCTTAGAACCCAAAACCCAAGCTACATAGAATAAAAAACAAAATATAATAAAGTAAAAATTAATACTAGCGCAATTTTTAGGCAGAACAAACAGTGAACGATGTGTCTGTATCATCATTGTCCAAAAGTATGAGAGGATGTCTGTTCAAAAATGATCACCCATCATTTTCTGACTGGCCGTTTAAGCACTATACGTATAGTGCCTGCTTATTGTACTGTAGAGCTCTAGCTCAGAAAACATTTTGCAACTGCTCTCATCACTTTATGGCTAGTATTGGTAAGACTAAGATTATTGTGGTAAAGCAAGGCGGAATGTGGTATGTACTATATCTGAATAACATAAATTTCTTTGGAGAAAGTAGGATCAATTATTTATTAAGAATCCTACCTAAAAATATAAATAGCTAACTAATAACCTCTGATATTCTTTTTCTTTTCTGGTGTGAAGACAAGTTTCAAATTATTAATCAGTTGCAATAAATATATACTTTTTTAAATCAGCACACAATTTTCTAAACGTATAAATAAAATTTAAGTATCTGTTTCTAATTTCATATTAACAGCTTTATAGTAGAAAGTATAGGTATAATCAAAAATCAATTTACGGTTTTTTTCTGTTTGTCTGTTTGTACCGGCTAATCTCTAAAACGGCTAGAACGATTATGACGGGAATTTCACTGACAGAGAGTTAATGCTATAAGGAGTATCTTAGACTAATTTTATTTTAGAAATTTTAATTATTTTATCGCTAAATCTTGAGACGAACCCTAGCGAAGCGTGGGTGAGTAACTAGTAATATGATAAGATTGGTAAATGTTGCTTCAAATCGTTAATTTCAGTAACATTATAGTTATTATTGTTAGTGGTAGTGCCATGCTTGTTACCTTTGGGTAGCAGCCGAATGGGCCGGCACGCCCCGTATAGTACCACTCTCTCTCAGAAGACCGGCGTGAAGTGGCAGCTATGCTGTCGCGTTTCGTCCGATGAGTGAGAGTCCGGGAGGCCCACTCTCCTTTCCTTCCTTCCTCTTCCCTTCATCCTCCGTCTTCGTTCCCCCGTCCCTCTTCCCTCCCTTTCCTGAAAGGCCGGCAACGCATTTGCAAGCCAGGCTTGCAGATGTCTATGGGCGGAGGTGATCACTTTCCATCAGGTGAGCCTCCTGCCCGTTTGCCCTCTTTTTACCGTAATAAAAAAAAAAGTTACATACGTATATATATATATATATATGTTAAAAAAAGGTACCTTAAGAATTTAAGTAACAGAACCTGCAATTTATAAATATGATCATGATCAAAGTTAGTTTAGTAGTAAATAATCGTAAAAAAATACGACTACAAATGTACCTGTCGTTAGAAAGAACTAGGCGGAAAAAGGGACACATTTCGATCCCATTTCCAAAGGGTAAGTGCGTGGAAAAATGAACCTTTTTTATCCCTTCAGTTGACGCGACCTTTAGGTTTTTTTTTTTTTTTTTTGTAACGGGGGGAAATCCTCATGGACTACCTCCGCCTGGGGAAAGGCGGAGGGGAGTGCCGGACTCTTACCGGCTAAAACCACCCCGGTGTCTCCTCGTACGTGCGCGTGAGGCCGCGGGAATCCACATTCTTCCGCAGCCCCACACTAGTGCTGGCCGGATCCTGGCCTCATCTCCTGCACGGGGTAGTAAGGTGTTGAACTACCCCGCGCATCGTCTCAGAGGTGCGCGCCAACACTCGCGCGCACCTACGACTCGGGTCCATCGAATAGGGGGCGAGGATTACCCCAAGTCCCTCGCCCCTGGACCCATTCATGGGGGCCGGAGAAGGGCGTTGTCCGCTCTTCTCCTGCGCCCGGTGCGCCTCCTGCGGCCGGGGAAGGGAGTCGAGATCTCCCTCTCCCGATTCGCAGTTTCCTTCTGCGACATCACGTCCTCGCAGAAGGACACCACCGCGTCCCACGACTCTGCACTGCTGACCATCCTCCGCACTATGGCCGGCAGCGACAGATCGCCTCCTACTTTATTTGTGAGGACACGGCGCTGCTCCTCCCAAGCTACACACTCGGCGAGCGTGTGTTGCGCTGTGTCCTCCCCGCAATGGACGCAGTGGCGGCACCGAGCGTCCGGCTCCCTATCTATGCGGCACAGGTACTTGCCGAAGCAGCCGTGCCCCGACAGCACCTGCGTCACTCTAAACGACAGGGAGCCGTATAGGTATATCAACACATTTTTATAAAACTTAACTAAAGAATGGCAATAAAGTTATAGTATAAGTTATATCAAACACGTTTGCCTCAGTTTAACCCTACTTGCTGAGCTAACGGTCGCGGATTCGAGCCCCGCTAGAGGAAATAAGTTGTGTGATGTTGTTGTTAATGAGTTCCGCAACTACATATAAGTAGTCATAAAGCTTGTATTTTCATTATTTGGTTAACTTAATAATTTAAGAAACCGATCAAAAAAAAAATGACAAAAGAATTATGTTATGCACTCGAACTTTTACAGGTAATTATAAGTTTTCCATAAAAAGTCCTCAAGTTTAAAGAAAAAACCGAATAATTATTTTTATTTTATTTATTATGATTTACGTTGCACGTCCACCCGCAATTTACGAGTATGTCTTCAGAACAAAAATATAAACAAAATTTTATATAAGTTTTCAATAAGCTTTAGATTAATTTCGGACCTAAGCTGTCGGTAAAATCCGTTGTGAGCTAAGTTATCTTATAATAATCTAATTATTCGATGAGTTTCATAGGCGAAGTAGTTTTCAAGATTTCGTGAATAATAATCAATGAGTACTATTTTACTATATAAACTTAGTGTTTATATTTCCCGCGGCTCCGTTCACGTTCTAAAGGCTGAAAATTAAAAGAAATATTTTTCTCTCGTTTTTGCAACATTTTTTATTGATGCTCCGTTCCTATTGGTCGTAGTGTGATGTAATATAGCCTATAGCCTTCCTCGATAAACGAACTATCCAACACAAAAATATTTTTTTATTCGGACCAGTACTTCCTGCGATAAGCGCGTTCAACCAAACAAACAAACTCTTCAGCTTTATAATATTAGTATAGATACATACCAACTTGTGTATATCTGTCTGAATATCAGTACACACGCGCGGAAAATTTCATTAATCGGGCTCCACTGAACAGCTTAACACCTTGATGGTGATCGATCTGATTCAGATTATCTCTTGATATTAAATAAAAGCTGTCGGACAATATATTATAATAATAATTTTATTAAAAATCTCGACTCAATTACTTTGTAATTTAAACTCTTAAATGACGTTATTACTTCGTGTATAAATAATAATAATTGAAAACAAATAATAATCTAAATACTAACTCATATTTTAAGATAAAAGTAAAAATATTCTTTTTTAATAAATGTATATGTTATAATTTTAATAACTCTGTCAATAAAAAAAATATTATATTGGAATCAATAAAAAGTGTCTTTAAATACATACATATGTATACTTATAAATAAAATTGGAGTGTGTGTTTTTAATTTCTAATTAACTGCTTTTCACTATATATATATGAAAGTATATACGATACTAGCAACAAAAAAACAATTTTTTAATTTTTTGTCTATCTGTCTGTCTGTTTGTTCCGAGTAATCTCTGAAACGGCTGGACCGATTTTCACGGGACTTTCAACTCGTGAATGCTAATGTTATGTATACCCGTGACTGGAGTATAAACATCCGTGAATAACAAATTATTGCCCCCATCGAAACTCGAACCCGTAATCGCTGGCGCAGTAAGTAAGGTCACATACTGAACCAAACATGTCATCGAATACATTAATGTTAAAATATTACAATGTTTTTCCCCAGTTAAAATGCCAGCTTGTGATATTAAAGGATTGACCTGTTTGTACCAAAACAGAGGTCAGTATTAACTTCCTACTAATATTATTTTATCTTTGCTATTTAATTAAGCGGTTCATATATGAGGTTATGAATTAAACTGCTTTTTGCATGATGGCTTCGATTTTGTGATTGATTTAACTAGTAGCATATTTAAGAATTAGAAATATTATTTGTATCTCATCTGGGTTGTTTAAGTTTTTGCTCCTCAGAAAAATACAATTACTCATTTTGTATAACTTGGTTAGAACTAAGAAGACTTAAAATATACTGACTTTAAAATTACTTTAGAAATTAAAGGTTATCAATCCCCATCACAATTAAATTTATTAATTAAGGAACTATTTTGAAAGTTAATTCATGGCTGAAGAAGATATCGCGTATTTTACGATATACATACATACATATACCCTCAATATAAGAATTGAATACCTAGTTTTTGTTCACCCTTCAATACAAGGGGAATCATTCCATAGCCCACCGCGCTGGCATAGTGCGAGTTGGCGGACTTCACATGTCTTTCGAAAACCTGCTAGGTTTTCCCAGACACGCAGGTTTCCTCACGATGGTTTCCTTCACCGTAAGACAAGCGGTAATCATGATAAAAGATTTGCACATGGAAATATTAGAGCCCAGAGGTGCGAGACCCGGATTTGAACTCGCATCACTCGGTTATCCATGCGAGCGCGTTACCTCTGGGCTACCACTGTCTTTTAGTTGGTTTTGTTATTAAAATATAATAAAAACTGACTATATTTATGTCGTAATTTGTAAAAAATCTGGCATTTATTGGACAAGGCAACGAAAAATACTAAGTACTAAACATTGTTTGGAATTTTCCTTAATTCAATTAGGAATAAAGTAATGGTCTAAATAAAGTAAAGAATTAATTAGGAATAAAGTAAAGTAATAGGCCCTGAAAAATTCTTACTTCTTTCTATTTTTCCCAGATGAATTTATAAAATATGAATGTACGTGTCCAATGGCTTGTGATGATACGCAGTATAAAGTGGCCCATGTATTTTTCAAGTTAGTATATATGTTTTGTATATAATATACTTATTATACTATTATTATATTAGTATACTAGTATTATAAATAATACTTATAAGCAGCTAATTGAGACTTCATTAAATGATAAAAAATATTTTAAAATGTAGTAAAGATTTCCTTTCAAATTCTGATCGCCCAATAACTTAAGTGCATGTACAACATTCTCAAAGCAGATGCACATACGGAACTTATATGTATACATATAAATAAAATTGCAGTGACTGTTTGTAATTTCAAATTGATAGCTTTTTACTAAATGAATATGCAAGTATATATGGTACATACATCAAAAAAACAATTTTCAAATGTTTGTCTGTCTGTCCGTAAGTTTAACTTTGGTTACTTTTTAACCGACGTAAAAAAGGAGGGGACAGAAATTTTATTTGTTTTAACTAGTGGAACCCGTAGCATTGCTGAAGCTAAACCTAAATTTAAAAATATACATGTAACGAAAATCACTAGGAAAAATATGAACCGGTTTTGTTACTAGCGGTAATTGAAAGTATAAATAAATAATAATATAGAAATAAAAATAATAGTAGTCAAACTAATTATCAAAGAGAAGCAATAAGCTATATAGTATATACCTATGAAAAGATTTTCTTTTACAAAACCGCGCAACCTTAATTGAGGCACAATGTGATTACTTTAAGTCCTAGGAAATCTTATCTTTCCAGACATTTTCCTTTGACTCTAAGAAAACTTCGTCTTAACGTAGACATTGAAATTTAATTTATTTAGAGTGATTTTAATATACCTAACCATAGCTTTAAATGGTACTGTGAAATAATTTTAAAGTTTTTTTTGTTCTTGTAATATGTTTTATCAGATATTTTTAGGCTATTATTTATTTTGGTTTATTTTGGTTTTGAGGTTGAGATTTCTCTAGGAACTTAAAAGGGATTCTTTAAATCATTTGAAACGTCGGAAAGACGTCTTTTTAGCGAAAAATTATAGCAAAGCAAAAAATCCACAAAGATAGTTTTATTACAAATATTATAATTAAAAAAAAATACACTTTATAATTACTATACGAATAATGTTTTTGTACAGTCGGTTAACTGCAAAGCCATCTTCTGAGCTCATGAAGAGAGGGTCTCGAGCTCGCGTCCGATTAGCTCAGTTGCCTAATTTAAGGGTGAGAAGACTCGCTATAAAAGATACTCTTGGATTAGTAGGCAAGTTTATCTAGATTTATATATTATTAATCTAGATTCTAGATACTATATATACTCGTACCATTACTTAGTCAATTAGTTAGAAGTAATTATATATTTTTAACAACATAATTGTCTGGGGGTGTGTGTACTACCTTTTATGTCGTACTCCCTTTATAACCATGGTCATAAGAGCTGTTCCATTAATGTAGTTAAAATATTTAGTGGGTTCCTTCCACCTATTAATTTATTATATACACACTTACACTCACTTTTTACGTTTCTTTTGAAATTACTCACGTATGGGCATAAAATAAAGCCCAAAGACATTATTAAACTTTAAATTACTTTTTAACCTAAGTGAAAAAGCTTGTAACCGTGTAAAGTTTTCCTATGCCTGTATGATTAAAATTCATCGTTATCCAGCTGTAAATTTTGCGCATAAATTGCGTGTAGATGTAATTTAAGATTTATTGATACTGTGTTGGAAGTATGGAACTTACAATACGGTTATAGCAGCGTTTAATTAAACTTTTAAATGGACTTCTCAATTCTATCTTTCAATTAAATACTCCATTTTTTTAATATATTTTTAATTAATATCTTTTTTCCTACTTGACTTATGTAAGAAGCCATACAAAAACTTTTATATAACTTGATTAAAACATTTCAGTGGACATAGGGGGCGTGGGAGGGGTGTTTTTTGGAGCCTCCCTCCTCAGTGTCATCGAGCTGATTTACCTCTTTTGTATTAGACGAGATTGAAGCCTTAGTGTTCGTTCCTTTTTAATTAAATGCATCCAATATTGTCTTGTCTGTGTGAAAATTAAAATTAAAAAGTAATCTGCTTATTATTTGTTAACTAGCGATCGACTAGCTCACCCTCGCTTCGCTTGGGCTTGTCCTTTCGATTTAGCGAAGAACCTTCCTAAAACCTTCCTCGAGAACTACTTTGTCCATTGGTGAAAATACAATTAAAATCGGTGCAGTAGTTTTTTAGTTTTACGCAAATAGACAGACAGACGCGGTGGAGGTCTTTTTTTTATAATATATAATGATAGAGACTTTTCCTGGCTTCGCTTGGTTTCGGAATTAATTTAAGACATTCATATCTTTTGTGCCAGGAACTTTTTTAGGCGAAAGTTATGCAAAGTAAATCATTAGAGTTTCATCACAATCGTATCAATGTTTTAGGAAATTATAGAGGATATACCTATCAACAAATATTCATTTTTATTTGTTTGGATTTGTTATGTTAAGTTAAATATTTAAATAGGACGTGTCCTATTTACTTGTCCACATTTAATGTTTAAATTCAGGTATTATTAAAAAGATAACATATAGAAAGTATTGTAAAATAGAAAATAAAAATTATTTGAGCATTGGTAAAGTAGACTGTAAAAACATTTTATAAACCATAAAAATATATATGAGACTAGCTGTACCCGCGGCTTCGCCCGCGTTCATTTATTTAATTGCTAAAAAAATCGCGTTGGAAAAATAGGGGTTGATCGTAGAAGGGTGAAAATTTAGGATTGTATGTATTTTTGTATGTTGTATCATAAAAAAATAAAAACTAAAAATTTTGTCTAAAAAATTAAAAAAAAAATTTAGGGGTGGACTACCCTTAACATTTAGGGGGATGAAAAATAAATGTTGGCCGATTCTCAGACCTACTCAATATGCTCACAAAATTTCATGAGAATCGGTCAAGCCGTTTCGGAGGTGATCAAGTTCGAACCCCGTGACACGAGAATTTTATATATTAGATTAAGGTCGCTGTGTTTTTATAATCATACTAGCTTTACCCGCGGCTTCGCGCGCGTTCATTTTTTTAATTGCTTATCAACCTCACTGGGTTGATCTGCAGCTATTTCAGAAACCATTGTTAATACAAACAATTTTTTAATTTTTCGTAAAAATAATTTTATTTTAATTAAAAGTATCCTATCTTACTTCTAATACCTCCAAGAATATGTGTATAAAGTTTCATGATGATCGGTTGAGTAGTTTTCGTGTGAAAGCGTAACAAACAAACTTACATTCACATTTATAATATTAGTAGGGATATTCTCGTTCATAAGCATATAGAAAACTGCTGGATGCAATGTCTTTTAGGTGTAATAAATAAGCATTGCCTTAGGAAGAAAGCGATATTCGACAGATGAGAAGACAAGGCAATAGGTTTTCATAAAGATGTACTATCTTTATCGACAGTACCGTCCGGGCGAAATGCGGAAATTCCGCTTCCTGTCTTTCGAAATGACCGGAAAACGTTGGCATTCTTTTGTGACTGGCCATTTATTGAGGTCATCTCTTTTAGCATATAATTTTAGAATTCCTTTAATGATTAGAAGACATGAATATAAATGGATTAACTGCCACGGTTGTGTAGTGGCTAGCATGTACCGCTGCATATCCGAAGGTCCTAAGTTCGAGTATCGAGTCGGACCAATACAAGTTTTGTTATCAAGTCTTTCTGTGTAGTAAGCCTCAGTAACAGTTCAGAGTTGGAAAAATCGTGGTGGCTTCACCACCGTACATCGAAGAACACTTAAAGCCATTGTTTTACTGCGTTTGATCTAGTTTATAGGGTTGAATCGAACCTACCGGACTATGGGAGTGAAAAAGTAAGGAATTCATGTATTCATTACATTTCAGAATATTTTGGCGACTATGAATTACTTACCCATGACTGATGGACTCCTTACATGTTGTTAAAAAATACATTAGCTATCTACTAATCTAATATGTTACAGAAATGTAAATGGGGCGAATAAATGCGTGTTGTGGAATAATTTTCGCATAAAACCTTTTTAGCTACACTTTGAACCGTTTATTTGTGGGTTTTGTCGCATATTTCACAGCTTTCGTGCCTTTTTGGTTAAATGTTTATTAAAAACGTGGTATATTTTTACGTACTAAAAGCTCATATCATCTTTACCCTGGTATTTATACACAAAATTTACTATATCTATAGTAGATACTTTACCAAATATTTTAGAGACTACCATTGCGTATAAAAATATTGTGTAATAAAAAATAATTAATAAGTAAAAACCCATTATAAAAGTTTAAAGTATAAAACAAACCTTTTTACTTAGATATTTGAGTAAAGTGAAAGAAGTATAAAGAATGACAGATAGGAGGACCTTAAATCATGTTAATGATTTAATATTGAAAATTTGTCATGAGTGCTAAAATATTAATAATTATTTTTCTTTTAATTTTGTCAAACACACATGGGCAAATGGGATGGGCCCCATGGGAAGAAGAACTAGAAGTGCCGGTGGAAGGAGATGGTAATGATATCTACTTTTATCTACTATTTTTGTGTCTACTTGATGCAACATGATGATGCAGATTGGCAAAAACCTTGTATACAACCTATACCTGTAATAAAACAGTAATTTAGCGAACTCTTTATAATGACACATTTTGTTTCTGTAAAATTTTATAAAAACAATGATTGGAGTATTGTGTACAGAAAAATTCTTTTTCTTTGTCTTTTGTTTATCTATATGTAGTGTACTTAGCCCTTTTTTACGTCTCACTGCTGGGCTTGGGCTTCGTGATTGTGAAATTGTTCCTTTAACTGCTTCTTAGGTATTTTCTTTGAATCATTATTACATCGCTTCAATGCGCTATAACGCTTCAGCGAATAACTACTGGGTCGCTAGTTATTTAAAGTTCAAAGAAATTAAAGTGAAAAATATTGCAAAGGTTAGTTATACTACGAAGCTGGAACGTACGCAAACGATGTTTAAGAATAACTTTTCCACTTGACTTTATATTGTGAATGCTGTTATACTCCATTCGTATTTTTTGCTTTCATAAAAATTATATAAGTGTATGTTTGATTTTTATAAAAATATACATTATATACGAGAATGTCACTGCCTTTTGTAAGAACCATTTTTGTGGCTTAGCTCTTGATCTTGATTGACAACGATTAAAGTCCCATTTGGATTACCCTTTTCTAACTTTCCTTTCCATAAAAAAACCAATAACTGTTTTTACTACTAACTGTTGTTTCTCTTCTCATATGTAAATACTGCTAAGTAGATTATTTAACTGAGTATTCCCAGTATAAAAGAAAAGTTTGAAAATCGTAAAGATGTTCGCGAGACATGTGGTAGAAAACAGACGAACATACATAGCAATAGGAGCGTATGCATAAGTAGTTTAATAAAGCGCTAAATTAACAAAGCATATGTATACTAACTTGACGCCTCATGTCGATATTTAAGAGTCAATCTTAATTTTAGCGGGACCACCAGAAGTCATAAAGTTTTCTGACAGCCTATTCCTCTTCGTATTAAAAAGATAAGTCAATCAAATGTAAAAAATAGTCTGTTACAATATGAATTTTAAAATGATTGAGACGTAAGTACGTATTGTGAGAACGACATAGTACCTACTTGTATTTTATTGATGTCTCTCGTGAAATAGACTTCGAATGCGAATTCGAATGTCAAACATCGAATGCGAATCGATTTCTACTATTTGCAAATGAAAATTGCTGTTTTGATAGTATAATTTGGTGTTATTCAAAGCTTTTAAGCTTTTATACTTCATGTGTACATTTATATTAGTAACTTGCTACCTCGTTGGTATACTGACTAGCTGCACATCTTGAGGTCCTCGGTTCAAGTCCCGCGTCAGATCAAATTTAAGTCTTTTTCTTAAGTACCATTATAAGCCCGTAATTGAGAAAAGTTTAGTAATATTGTTAGGTTGAGAGATGACACATAAAGCGGTCCTGAGCCTGATCTTTCACCAGACGTGTCGTTAAATTTTAAATTTGAAGAAGTTAAATTTTAAAATGTTAAATTCTCTTTCGATCGAAATTTAAAAAGATAAAAGAATGTACGCGTACCTAAGCGAAATCGGTCAGAATAACATCATATTAGTGAGTTATTATTATTGCTATTATTTTTTTTTAGTTACAGTAGTCTACGTCTTGTCTAGACACGTGACTAACCAACGTACGTAATATTTATAATTTATAAGAGTGATATGAAAAGTGTATATTAATGTATTTTTTTAACATTTAATGACAGTGGTAGCCCAGCGGTAACGCGCTCGCTTGGATATCCGAGTGATGCGGGTTCAAATCCGGGTCTCGAACCTCTGATATTTTCATGTGCGAATCATTTCTATCATGTTTACCACTTGTCTTACGGTGAAGGAAAACATCGCGAAGAAACCTCCATGTCTGAGAGAACCTAGCAAGTTTTCGAAAGACATGTGAAGTCCGCTAACACGCACTAGGCCAGTGGAATATGGCCTGATCCCCTACGTACTGAGGGAGGTCCGTGCCCAGCAGTGAGACGTTAAAAAGGGCTGATGATGATGATGATATTTAACATTTTAGATATTCAATGCGATCAGCCAGTGTGTGTAGAGCCGTGTCCCGGAGCGGGCCCACCTAAGTATTGTCCACAAAACATCACCAAATGTGCATCTGGATGCGTTTGCATGCTCGAATGTCGTTCTCCAACATATGTTTGTTTTCAAACGAAATTTTGTATCTCCCGACGTAGGTACTTGAATAAGAAACCCACACCTGCCTACTTTTAAAACTCTACGGTTTAACTTGTTTATTTATTTTTATATACCTATTTATTGTTTATTATCAATTTTGTATTACTTATTTAAATGTTTTATAATAAATTTTATGATTTCTTTAATTTATTTTTTATATATTTTTTTTAATTTTTAACTATTTTTTTAAATATAGTAAATCGTATGATTGTAAATGTAGCTTTTTATTATTTTAAATAAAAATTAAGTCTTGCTGACTGAACAGTCCCTAGTGTGGGCGCTTCTAATTAAGCAGATGGCCGATAGTTAACCGACTGTTTAGTTTGCCGTACCAACTACAGTACTAACTGTAGTTCTAATGAGTGCACTTCCCTACATCTCCATACTGATTAGGCAAACAACCAAACTATCGGCCGATCGAAAGTCTGCAGTTTGCGGGGGTTGTTATAGTTCAATACACATGACATGGAAAAGAGAATCAATGCTGTACTTAAATATTGACTTCTTTGCACTTTTACTTTGCTTACGATGTTAACTTTAAGCAATCTTTTCAATATAACTTTTCAAGAAATACTGTATTTTTCAATTAAAGTTAAAAAAGACACGGTACCTACCGATTTTAATTTTTTTTAATTATTCCACATTTCCTTATGTTCTATCTCTACTGAGATCCTATATAATTAAAAAAAAAAACTCTTGTCTAAGTACTATTTCTTTTCTTTTTTCTTATAATATAAAGAAAAACATATGACGTACTCGTAGATAATCATTATAACAATCCACCGACTTCAAATTTATTTATTATGGTACCTCTAATGTTACGTAAAAGTCATATGTAAGCCCGTTTATAAGCCGGGTCTGTAAGACTGTAACCTCGAAGTTACATTGAACTAATGTATGAAGTCTTAGCGTTAAAACTATGTTACATACTTGGATATACTTTAATCTTAACTTTAAATGCCTTATAACGAACTTCAGGCGGAAAGACAATTTAGAAGTTATCTCTACTTATTATAAAACAAAGTCCTCCGACGCGTCTGTCTGTTCGTAATAAACTCAAAAACTACTGCACCGATTTTCACGCTGTTTTCACCAATAGATAGATTTTTTCTCGAGGAAGTTTTTAGTATGTAATTTGTCAAGTATTAATTGTAAAGTGGCAGCGGTTGGATGCGTAGAGCTGAAAATCGATCTCAGTGGCATGCCATAGAAGAGGCCTATGTCCAGCAGTGGACGAAAGCAGGCTGAATATAATGATGATGATAATAAGTATTTTTTAATTTAATTCAATAAGATTTTTAAAAAAATATTCAACGCACAGATATAGGTATTTATTTAACATTTTAATCGATTTCTTAAAAGAAAAAATTAAGAACATAAGTAGAAAAATAAATAAATAGGCAGGTGTATTAAATACAAATGCTTGTTACGCTAATACATGTAAGTAAGCTAACACAAAAAAATAGTATTTTTAACGTTTCCCACAGGAGACAGTACGTGACTAATGAGATATGTTGCCTCCGCCGTAATGGTTATTTTCCCACATAACAAGTGGTGTGTAAACTTAGTAATTTTCTATTAGTAAGCGAGACATAACACAATTTCTTGCACGCCTCACCCACATATTACCTACTTATTTATAGAAATAGGTCAACTACGCCCTAGTAATTCTAGACTTTATTGCTGTTTAACCACTCATATTATCCCAAGTCGTAATCGTAAAAAGAAGTATCGAATTATGTACTAAATATGCACTTATTTATGCCCACTCTTTATAATTACTGGTTAAATTGCACAAACCCTATTCGATTTTGTTAACAAGAAGCCATGATTTTCAGTTTGAAACATTCAAAATAGTTCGGAGAATTGAAGAAGACTTAAAAATAGTATTTTATAGGTATTCAATTAATTTAGTTAAAAACTACTAAGTACTTTATATTGTTAAAGAAAGCTCTATAATACAAATTAATTAACCTAATAAAATCACAAATTAATAATTCTGTTATTTATTTTTAAAACATTTCAATAATTTCAATATTTAAAAATTAACTTTTCAAACTGAAATTGTATTGTAAGGTAAAAGTTTAATTTTTATTGTGTAATAAATATCATTTTTATTTTAACTAGAATTTCCCGCAGCTCTGCCCGCGTCTCAAAGACGGGAAACCTAATTCTTAGATTTCACATACCAAGTGACGTTTTATAGCCGGTTTTTAACTATTAGTTGGGATTTTTCAGAACTGAGATATTTTTCAGCAGTCAATAGTATCCCATATCCTGAACCGATTAACCAGATACAATCATACCAAATTTCATCAAAATATGTCCAGTAATTTTCTCGTCATGTGGTCACAGACAGACAAAGATTAGAAAAACTATATATACGACCGCAGTATTGAAAATAATTACTGTTTCCATGATTTTTAAAAAAAATAAGTAGATCATTGATAACTATAGGCTTTGTCATAATATATTTCTTAGATTTCTATTCTTGTCTAGACCCGGGGGTCAGATAATAATATATAATCTCAAAACTTGTTTCGATAGCTACCAGCTACCAGCTTACCTCTCACGTACCTACGGTCATTTACCTCACCGCCGGAAAATACCAAGTAGCTATCTATAATAAAGGATTTTTCATATGCAAGTTAAAGAAAACGAATTTTTTTATTTAATTGTTTATTTACATCAAATATAAAATTAGCTTTACATTAGCATTTATGTTAAAAAGATACTTATAATTCGTAGATTCTGGCTAGTAATATGACTAGAAAAATTTTGGACGTTCGTACAAACGGTGTTTTTATATACTTAAAATGCATATCAAGAGATTAGTTATATATACATAAATATTAGTTAGATACACATAAAGTATTAGTTATACTCGTATTTACATAGGTATTAATTATGATACATAAAATGCATTATTTTGTTCTATCATTATATTACTTTTCTTGGTAAAGTCCATCGATCGTTTTTACTTTCTTTGGCAATAATAACTAATATTAAGTAACACTGCATGGGAATGAACAATTGTATGATTAAAACAAACATAAATGTATGGAAAACACATGCATTTGTTATAAAAGTACATTTTATTTTCATCGAGCTTTAAAACAGTGGTGAAATTTTGATGTTAACGTCGACTGATTTCCCACGGGAAATGTTTCTATGTTTAGTATTGTAGCATACAGTACCTATTTATACTTATTTTAACCTGAAATATGGTCTATACATTATAGTCTAATTTTAATTTATTAATGTACGAACGACTTACCCTCGCTTCGCGTGGGTTTGTACCTAGAATTAGCGCAAACCGCTAGTAAATGAATACAAAATCTTGACTAATTATGTACTAAAACCTACCTCGAGAACCACTCTAGTCATTGGTAAACACAGTATGAAAATCGGTGTACTAGTTTTTGAGTTTATCGCGAACAGACAGACAGAAAGACGCGGCGGAGAGCTTTGTTTTATAAAAAGAACAGATATTTTAAAACAAACATATTTTAACTCCCATGTGTAAAGTCTTGCTTCTCTTTTGATCCTTTGTTAATACAAAATTTGCACTTTCATATAATATTCATTTGGAAGAGGTCAAGATACTGTCACGTAATACATTAAAAGCATTTGATGTTGAATAAATTATTTACAAATGTTAAGTCGTAAATCTTGTACTTAGTAAATAAATAAGTCCGTTAAATATTGTATACATTTTACGACATCGTCAGTTCTCGGTAACGATGATGGAATTTTATTTATTTAACATTTCCTTAGAGGCGTACCGCGAGTCCTGAATTTTAAACAGGGAAATTCTAATGTTTTCATGTCATCTAAGTTGATATGAAAACTTGCAGCGAAAATAATATTAGTTACGCTAAACACGTTTACATTATTTGTTACAAAATTGTAAACAGAATTTAAGGTTTTCTTTGAGATTTCAAAATCTAACTACACGTATTTAAATACATAAAAATACATATTTGATTGCTACAAAAGTCAAAATTATGAAAAAAAATTAAGAGTCTACTCTGTACCTACCTAATCTGTGTAACTAGTACCTAATACCGAATTGAATTAGACTTTTAGACACTTTGTCGGGAGAGTTTCTTTTTTAATATAATATATTATTTACATGCTGTTTTTCAAAAATCTCTTAAAAATCATAAATATACATTTAATTTTAAAGGTCACTTATTAATTACTACATCTACAGTTTTCAATACGACAAAAACACGAATTTTTCAAAGTCTTCATATAAATTATGGCACAAAAGTTTATTCCATATGATGTAAATCACCATTGCATCAGGTGGGGGGTTCCGGGTCTTTATCTTTGCTGAGAGGACTCCCCTCTGGCCCTCCGTCGGCACTGTTTCCGCTGTTGATTGCAACTGAGGTAAGAGGTACCTGAGGATAAAAACTTAATTGTATCAGAAAGTCAAAAGATCTTACTATTTATATTATATTATTTGCTAAAATGGGCGTTAAAACGCCCGCTTGGAAAATCGAGTTGGAATCCCGAGCTTAGCACCTCTGATATTTTATGTACAATTTTTTTCACCATGATTAACACTATTCTTACGGCGAACCTTAATGTGTGAGAGTGTGTTATGTTAGTGTTAGATATGAGTAGTCCCTCAATCCGGACTAGGCCAGATACTGAAGGGAGATCGGTGCCCAGCAGTGGGACGTTAATAGAAGGGCTGACCTAAACATGTATAAAGTACTACACTAATATATCGGAAATTATGAAAATGATTTAAGTAATTTTGAGTTTAATTATAGGGATGGTCACGAATAATTAATGCTGTATAGTATTCTTGTCAGCAATTAAGACGAATTTTCTTCATAATAACAGCTGTAGCTGGCTTAATGTCTTAAAGTTTAAAATGGAGCTAGCTTGTACGCGGAATTACTTACATACTTAAATGTGAAAGTTAAACTTTTTGTTTGTTACTCCTTTACGTCAGTGCTGGACGGATTTGGATGAGATTTTGGAGATAGATAGTTTACATCTTGGCGTACATAGGCTTCTGCTAGTACTAAAATTTCTAAAAAGTGATGCGACCTTCGTATAAACTTGCGAACTTTTTTATACATATTTTTTTAGATTTTAGATTAGCTATCTGTGAGTGAAATTCCCGTCAAAATCGGTCCAGCCGTTTCAGAGACTAGTCGGATCAAACAGAAAGACAGACAGACAAAAATTTAAAAAAATAGATCTTTCATGTAAGTACCATATAAATTGTCATATCCATTAAGTGAAAAGCTGTTAATTTGAAATTAAAATAGACACTTCAATTTTATTTATATGTACTTATAGATACTGAAAGCTCCGAAAGATGATTCAGAGCGATGAGATGGGAAGTCGGTAGGAGTAAATAAGCTTTTACTTCCAACGAATTCATCCTTAAAGCTTTAGAGATTACTGTAACAGTTTACATTTCGTACGCGTGCCTATTATTAAGAGGCAGCAAATATTTACGTGACAAGGTTTCCGTACGAATCACCAAAACAAGGCTAATTTCAAGCACATCTCGTATTCCTGTAGAATCGTTATTCGCAATGGTTACATTAAATTAATTATATATATTTCATTATCTTATTATAATTAGGGAGATATTTCCTTGAAGACTAGAGAATGTGCTTCAAATGTAAAAATGTACACCACTAGCAAACCCGGCCCGCTTCGCTGGGCGTTAGTTAAAATAAATTAATATGGTTACGGTTTTTATAATTTTCTAATAAAATAAATGTAGCTTAAGTTGCTCTTTATAACATTAGCTATCTACGAGTTAAAGTCCCGTCAAAATCAGACCAGCCGTTTTAAGGATTGGCCGAAACAAACAGACAGACAAAAAATAAAATTGATTTTTTAATGAAAAGCTGTTAATTTGATATTAATACAGACACTTCAATTTTATTCATAATATGTACTAATGTACCTACGGATTGCGTTAAATAAAAAACTTAGACTCTTCTAATATACATAAAATAATATTATCTTAGCTTTGTTTATAAATATTGTAGAACATCATAAAGACTATCGGACAGAATCAAGGCCATAGTATATAAAAATACGCGTTATAAGTTTACTACCACATCGTTAAAAGTGACAGCTCCTTAGTAAACTGTATGATTTGATGTAGGTAAATGCGGAGCCATATGTAACTAAGATAGCTTTAAATAACTTTTTTCTTTTAGAGAGAAGAAAATATGTTGCTCTTAGTTATATAGTCTGTATTGGATTATAGTAAGTGATTATTGTACTATAGTTTAATTATATTTTAACGTAGGTATTGGTTAACATTGTAGTAGGCACTGTTTTCTGCTTTTATTTGTGTTTCTTTTAATACATTACTATTAATGTTTCTGTTGTAAAACTATTGATAAAGCAGAACTTATGTTTTTAAATGTATACAAGATATCTATAATTTGTAATAAATAAATAAATAATAATTCACCTTTACTGGTGGGCAGGGATTACAACTCAATACTGTACATATTAAACGTTGGCAGATTTTTCGAAAACTAGCTTGGTTTTCTTAGGCTTCCTCTAATTGCTTTCGTTTACAATTTACTATAAATTATAAGTAAGCAGTTTAAGTAGTAATGATTATTTGGCCAACTCCGAGGTGCTACCCTGTTAGAACTATAATCTATTTTTAAAGTTTAAACTTTACTTTAAGGAGTAATATATTGGTGACTAGCGACTCGCCCTCGCTTCGCTCGGGCTCTTCCCTAGATTTAGCACAGGTAAAGCCGCGGGATCTGCTAGTTATGCATATAAACCTTCCTCTTGAATCACTCTATCTATTAAAAAAAACCGCATCAAAATCCGTTGCGTAGTTTTAAAGATTTAAGCGCACATAGGGATATAGGGATATAGGGACAGAAAAGGCGACTTTGTTTTATACTATGTAGTGATAAGTAAAAACTAACTTAATTTGCTTACCATTGACACAGCAGTGCAAATATTCGCATCGGAACGTCTTGGTAGCGAGAGCGCAGGATCAAACCGTAGGTCTAATTGAAGCATGAATAAAGCAGCGCCGAGAGTAGAGATGGACACTGACAATTGAGCCGCGGCCACCCCTATACATGTTTTACTATTACACCTGGGGAAAAGTCATTTTCTTTTTGAATTTTTAAAATATATTTTTTTATGTTTTGATTTGATTTTAAATTGTAGAATTACCCGAGATTCATCAAAGATCTGATACAAAACGCCAACATAGCTACATGAGCACCGAGAGCAACCATCCACAACAAAGTCAAAGGAACGGCCGCACAGGGCGAAGGACCAAGTGCCCTCCATGGCGCACCCCAATTTCTTGTAGTTCTGGAACGAGCTGATAACCAACCCCCAAAACCTCTGCTATAGTATACAGAAGTGGCTGAAAATGAATAGATTTTAAAATATCATATAAAAGAAGTTTATTTAGTACCTATTCGTTGATTTTGTTAGCTTTTAAATAGCAATGATGGCAGGTGAATGATATAAGAAAGAGTATCTTTAGTGCTTTTCTTCTTAAGAAATTAGTTTATTGTACCAAGTTTCATTTTCTTAACAAAATATGAGGTAACATATATTATGTAGGTACCAGCAGCTAATACAGTGAATGCTCCAGTTGGTACACCTAATCCAAGTTCTGGTTTCTGTCGTTCTTCAAGCCAGCCGACTGCACCAACGACTAAGCCACCAATACCACAGACAATCTAGAAAAAAAAATATTGTAAGTCATAATTGACATCAGACGTTTAAAGTTACTAAGAACCGTAAAAAAATGTTGGGGATAACATTTTTTGTTGGGACATTATTACACACAGCGCTATCTAGTTCCGTGTTTAGCTACGAGGCTTTTGTTACGGATACCAGATAGTTGATATACTACACATATATAAGTTTAAATACATACATAATATAAATATAAACATCCATGACAGGAGTACAAACATTCGTGCTCAACAAATGTATGCCCCCAGCGGGACTCGAACTGACTCGACTGAGCCAAACGTGTCGTCAGACCGTAAAAAATAAATCAATCCTCTTTATAATTCTTGCAAATAAGGGATTTGGTTGAAAGACTAAAAGATCCTTGAAACTTTGGAAGAAAATTTCTTTACAATATAAAGTATAGGGATTAATAATATAAGAAATGAAGTCTAAAGTTGTCCAATTTCTTTTCTCAAAAATACCTTGCAAATTATTCTTTAACAGTTCTTTTTATAACGGGTTTTGTTAAGTTAATATTGAATTTGCAAGTAGAATAAGATTTTGTACATAATATAAACTTACATATACTTTATGAATGTAATATGAAATTCTTAGAAAGATTATATATATAAATATTGATTTCTGTGGGCGTATATTGCTTATTGAAAAATGTTTATATGTAATTAATAGCGTTGTTAACGTTGGGACATTATTACAACAGAACCATCTGGTTCCGCGGTAAGCTACGAGGCTTGTGTTACGAATACTAGTTAGTTGATATACTACACATATATAAATTTTAAATACATACATTTTATAAAAAAACACCCATAACTGGAGTATAAACGTTTGTGCCCAACAAATGAATGCTCCCAGCGGGACTCGAACCCGCCACTGCTGGTGAAGAGGGGTCACAACTAACTGAGCCAAACATGCCGATAGATATATATGAAGTGTACATTTTTAGACTTAATCTCATTACATCTCTTGGCTTGATGTAAAAACAATGTAGAATAAAAAACAGAATACACCAAAAACCAAAATAGAAACTAAGCAATAAAATTTTGCTAATTTTTCTAATGTTTTTTACCTTCACAAATAATTTACCTGTAATACTCTAACTCGAAGAGCTATCGCGAAGGGATAGATTTGCAAGCCAGAAGGCAATGGCCCGTCTTGATCATCGCCCTTGGATGCACCGCTAACGGCGCTGCATACAGACTGCTTTCGCGACCACATCGCTTTTGTGTTGATTACTAAAATATGTCATAATATTAATAAACTTAGCTTCGCTTCTTTGTATAGTAGCCTAGGAGCTTTCAAGTGGCCTGGTTTAGAAGTTACTTCAGGTTTAGTCAGTCTAGACTACCTGTGAACTGAATTTTATCTAAATCCATTCAGCCGTGTTAGATTTAAGGAGTAACAATCATATTATGCAGATAAGCTTCAATACAAAGTTTCACATTTATAAAAATAATCTATAAATAAAACAAAAAACAAAGTTATCTTTGAAATTTTTCGAGTAGTAGAAAAGTTTATCTAAAAATAACAGCTTTTTTTCAACATCCAAATTTTTTCCGCAAATTTGCAAATTCACTAAAAAATATGAAAAAACGAACTTCACTCGATTGCGTTGAAAATCGATTGTCACCGTTATCAATAAATATTGATAACACATTAAGCTGCTTTTGGTCGTGAGATAAAAGTGTCATCCTGCTATAGGTGCTTCATAAACAAAAAAGATGAGATCAATAGCTGGCGGAGGGATGTTAGAGTCGAAATTCGGTATTATATGAGGTCGCCTCAAGATTAATTTTATATCTCCGTCGTGCAGACATCTTGAATGTCTATTACAAAGCCCGTTATAATTGTATATTTGATGATTGTCTGGCGGAGTCTACGAAGAAATAGTAATACGGAATTTTGAGATTATGGTTCTATTTTAATATAAGACTAGCGACTCACCCTCGCTTGAGTTCGTCCCTAGATCTAGCGCGAGCGAAACCGCGGATTCCGCTAGTTAGACATAGAAAGCTTCCTCTTGAGTTACTCTATTAAAAAAACCGATTCAATCCGTTGCGTCAAAAGACAGACAGCGGGACGACTTTATTTTATACTATGTAGTGATAAATTCTAGATATCAAATTACTAAAAACTTCATCTGTTATTTATATTTGTATCGTTTTATCGCATAATATACTGTAGCGAACTATGAACTGCAAATTATAAACATTTTGTACATTTGAAAACAAGTTAGTAAAAAAGTTATTTAGACTTAGAAATTTTATTCTTATGCTCACTAAGAAGTTTTACTTCAAAAATATCGTATCTAGATTATTATTGTTACTATTTAGTGCTTATAGTTTTGTTATTGTAATAGCTACATTTATCCGTAGTAATTACGTTCATGCTAATTTTCATAACGGTGGATTCAATTAAGCCCGAAACATTTAATTGACAGAGATACCACAATTCCATACTCTCTAAATACTGGGAAACATTATAATTCATTTTCGCGATAAGCGTGAATGATGAGTACATATGTAGTAAAATTTGTAGAATTAGTGGATATTTAAATACATAAAATGAATAATTTTATTTATGAATCAAGTAGTCGTTTTGAACGAAAATGTTGTTTCTAATAACTTGTGAACTCGAGCTTGCTTCTTTTTGATATAAATTAGGACTTTAATATAATCTAAGACCTTAAATAATACTCTTAGGCTATAGACTACTCTTATACAAGTACTACATTATTCACGAAATTGATCGAAGTTAAACGAATACGAGGGTGACGGTAGGCACTTCACTTCGCTTCGCCTCGGGAAACTTCTTATTATTGTCGGCTTCTGTGTCAGAATCAAAGGACTCGAAGTTTACACAACGTGTCTCACTCCACGAGTCAATTTCGACCACCCCCCAACGTGCGTTCATTTTGTCGTGGTAGGGCTCAGTAGCGTCCGGCAAGCCAGGCACGAAGTCAAGAAACGCACAGGGAGGGCCCACTTCGGTGGGCGGTGCAAAGAGGGCCCACTTCAGTGGGCAATGAGTATTGCTGGTTGCTTCTGGTACTTCTCTGGATAGCAGAGTGGACTGTGGAGAAACCCTCTTGGCTGTGTGGTCTGCTTCGGCTGACCAGCCGGGCTGTCGGGGCGTTGTAGAAGAATGCGCAAGCGATCCTGCCACGCCCCATTAAGATGTGATGGGTGAGTCCCATATAACCTGTTTCTTACAGGTGGTAAGCACCAATACATTTCCCAAGGATAAAAAAAGGTCAATTTTAACCAGTACTTCGTTGAAGCAACTTCGGCGAGCAGTGTAGTGGAGGCTTTAAGTACCTGGAGGCGTAAGTCACTACTATATAGAGATGTACATGTACGAAGCCAAATAAATAGTCGGGTGAAAACACAGCCTTTTTATGTTATATCGCTAAGAAACCTCGTCTCATGTTATTTCATTAGAAAGGGGACTGTGAGACGCTCGCTTAATAAAACCGAATGGGGTTGCATGTAGTACAAAGCCTCTTTTAAGATATTGTTTACTTACGAAAAGAAATAATCTTTTACGCGTCAAAAATTAAAAATTACCATGGTACGTATTTAGTAAGTACATAAAATTAATTGACTACATTGAGCTTTTCATTGCAGAATTGCTGAATTTTAATAAGTGAGTAGCTTTAACTGTAATAAAATTGCTTTTATTCATACAAAATAATCGATAGGTTAATAAAGTAAGTTTATATTACACCATATTTTGTAAAGAGCTGTTTTTCTCGTGTTAATTGGTTCATGTTAAAATGAATGATATTAAGCACACTTTTATAAATTGAAAATTCGATCTTAATGACGTTATTTACACCGCACTTTCAGTTTATCACTATATATTATAAAACTACGCAGCGGATTTTGATGCGGTTTTTTAATAGAAAGGTTGATTCAAGAGGAAGGTTTATATAAATAAATAAATAAATATGTTGGGACATTTTACACACAGCACTATCTAGTTCCACGGTAAGGTACGAGCCTTGTGTTATGGATACTAGATGGTTGATATACTACACATATATAAGTTTTAAATACATACATATTATAAATATAAACATCCATGACTGGAGTACAAACATTCGTGCTCAACAAATGTATGCCCCAGCGGGACTCGAACCCGCGACCGCTGGCGCAGCAAGTAGGGTCACTACAAACTGCGCCACGCGCGTCGTCAATATGTATAATATATTAGCGGAGCCCGTGGCTTCGCTCACGTTAATAATTATTTTATTTGATAAAATACTTATTTGAGTTATTTTAAGTTGTCATCTTGAGTCATTTACCACATCACTGTTTGTTCCCCAAAAGTTCAACCGATATTATGTTACACATTCTTTATTAATATGAAACCACGTACTAACAAGTTCCCTAATAAACCCACATGTCAACGTTATTCACGACCTTTTTATACCCCTAGCTTTATAACTTCGCATATTATATGTAATACAAAAATATTTTATCCTATATTTTTGTAGGGATTTAGAAAACAGTAGAGTGGTTTGACATCATGTTATACAATTTTCGTAACACTATTTTGGAGTATATTTAAAGCTTCTAGGTTACTTTTTATACAGTTATTCCTTATTTGCTCGGTTTCGTCCCTAGGTTTAGCGCAAGCGAAGCCATGGGTTACGTTGGTTAAAATAAATATAATTTCTAAAATATTACCCTCTCCCTGATTGAAGTCGGTTAAAAATTTACCTAAATTACCCCTTATAACATTCTATCTGCAAGTGAAAGTCCCGTCAAAATCGGTACAGCCGTTTCAGAGATTAGCCGGAACAAACAGACAGACAAGAATTTTAAAAATTGTTTTTGTTCATGCTAGTACCGTATTATACTTTCATATGCATTTAGTGAGGAGCTGTTAATTTGAAATTAAGAACAGACACTTCAATTTTATTTATATGTATGTATGTATTTTTATATTATATTACCTATTTTAACACGTTTTTAGAAGGCATTTAATACGGCTCGTCGTTACTACGTTAAAGTCTTATAAAGTTCTCGCAACTTTTAGAAACTACTTGTTAGATATAAGTTAAAATCTACGAAACCCTTGCAACATACTGAGATAAAAAGCTTATATCACTTAGAACTTTTCCGTACAAGGTCGATTTGTTGAAAGGATATTTTGTGAAAAAGTTAATTTTATTGTATTAGTGAGTGCGGGGTGAAAAGGTGGCTTATGAGAAGAAATTCTAATGTAAAGGCGTGGGAATCAATATAAACACGAGTACCTACCACGCTCATATTATGAACATTATTCATATCACTATCACTACATAGTATAAAACAAAGTCGCTTTCTCTGTCCCTATATCCCTATGTATGCTTAAATCTTTAAAACTACGCAACAGATTTTGATGCGGTTTTTTTTAATAGATAGAGTGATTCAAGAGGAAGGTTTATATGCATAACTAGCGGATCCCGCGGCTTTGCCTGTGCTAAATCTAGGAAAAAGCCCAAGCGAAGCGAGGGCGATTCGCTAGTAAATAAATAAATGTGTGGCACTCGGGAACCGCCGCGGTAAAGCTTATAGAAACTTATGCAATAATAATATTTTTTATGCAGTATTTTTTTCTTTGATACTACTTCAAGTTACACTTTTGGAGCGTGGTGACCGATAAGAAAACAAATTTTTGTTCTTTTATTGAATAAATGAGAAGTTAATATCGTTTAAAATATTTTTATTATCTTACAATACATGTAGGTTATTCTTTACTTATCTTTACTTTTATCATTGAAACTATAGGTTTAGGGTAACTGAAATAAGAAACATATATGTATTCGTCCGATTTCGTGCAGATGCAGCTCGTCTCGATCCGTGCGAGCTTCGTATAGTCGTACCCACAGAGCAGATGAATTTATTTATCAATTCCGTGGTCGTACCATATACGTACACGTTAAGCGAGCGCTCGGCCGAGGTACATGGTAGGCGGAGTGAGGGTGTTAGGTTTTATTTTAGCTTATCAATACATAAGCTTATTTAGTCTGTACTTTATCTAGTTAATTTAATAAGCGAGCAAAGACGCAGGCAATAACTAGTATACCAAAGCATTTAAACTATGAAAATTCCAAGCGTATTACAAAACTACTACTATTTTATAATAAGCTTCTAATTTGTATACAGTACTAAACCGCAACTCAAACATTTATAACCTTTCAAGAACGGTAAACTTAATCATCAGGACAGGTAAAACTATGTTAACTTTACAATGAGCTCTGTCTGAACATTGCATTCATCAAGTACTATATACTTCGTCAACACAATTTAAGTTGTGAACTTAATAGTAGGTACTCTCTCATAGCACATTACGAAGTTGTTTAATCCAACAAAGTAGGTACTTATAGATATTTACTAAAATTTGAAAACTTAAGCTTGCATCGCTGGTGTTTGCGTCTAACTCACTAAGTAACCTATGAGCTTTTATAGGTGTTTTTTGGCTAATGCAACGCATTCACGCATACCGCCTGCAGAAAACAGGTGCGGCTCAACGGCTTGTAATTACTACCTACTAAAACCTTCCATCAAGCCATCTTCCGTCTTAGTGAGGCGTCGCAGGATCACTTGCCTTTTCCCAGTCAAAGGGTTGCTCATAATGTACTCTGTGGGTTGCTCCATAGAGTTCACCTGTTATCAGAGAAGTACCAGGAGCGCATGACACACCGCTAACCGATGTGGGACCTATCTGCGCGTTCCTTGGCTTCACGTCCAGCTGGATTGCCTGGCGCTACTGAGATCCCCCCCCCCCCCACTACAACAAGGTGAACGCACATTGGGGGTTCTCTAGGTGCACTACATCTAACTGCAACCACCCGTCAAACAAAAAAATTAAACAGAGTTAGATTATGAACTGGAATAACACAAAGGTTTTATATCCAGTGAGACAGGTTTGTTTTAAATGAAAGAACGAGAGTGGCGTTAGTATGTAATAATCTTGCATAAAGCGTTTTGTCGTACTTCGAATAATCATAAATTCTTCTCTTGTTACTAGACTAATTAGTTGAGAAACTAATTTCTCATCATTCATCTGTGTCAGTTCAAAGGCTTCATTTAATGAAGTGTACAAAATTATTTATCTGAAAGTTAATAATGGCATTATATGTTAAAAGAATGGATGTACCTTTATTATCGAGCTTTAGGCTGACTATGCCTGTGACTTTGAACCTATATTCTTAAATCGCTTTGCAAACGAGAGTAGAAAAAATATAAACAATCATTAGACGTCTTTTCAACTGTATTATTTTTCTTATTAAATTAGTATGTACGATTTTGTTTAAGAGTTTTTCTCTCGATTTTATCTCATACTAGCGACTCACCCTCGCTTCGCTCCGGTTCGTCTCTAGTTTTAACGCGAGCGAAACCACGGGTTTCGCTAGTTATTTATAAACAGTCCAACGATTAGGTTGTCATGGAAGCAAACATATTAATTGACATTTTGTTGTCCAATTGACATTTTGAGTCTATCTAACCATTACGTCAGCTAGATATTTTTTTTGATATAGGGGAGACCGGGGCCACAATTAACAAAAAATGTATATTTGGTTGTAGCTTAAAAATTATTCAACATTTAGACTTGATTTTTAGAATACATGATACTTTAATCATTCAGGTATAACGTAATTATCTCAAAACAAACATAATAGAAACGATGCCGTAAATAGAACGCTTTTTCTTAAAAATAGCAGTTGTTAATTGTTACCTCACGTTTGGGGTTAGAATTAACAGGTGTGGGGCAGGTATTAACTGAAGGGGCAAAAATTAACATATGTTATGCAGACTGATGTAAAGAAAAATAAATATATGTAAGTCATATTTTTTTAATTAATGAAAGTGAAATTAATACAGCCTTGCATGAAACACGTTTTCTTATAAACTGATGCAAAATCATAAATTTTGTTTGTAATTTTGATTATATTTACGAATTGATACATTAATTAACTTGTATTAAGATTATTTTGATTTGGCTGATCAAAATATCCGTTAGAAAGTTCATTGCAAAGGCAGGATAAAACTGTCCTTCTTGACTGGCGCCGACTCCAACAATAACTACTTAAGTACTTAATTAATTTTTTTTTTCTTTTTAGTTTCGATTTGTAACGTTTTGAAGTCGGTTTTCATTTTTGTTAAAAAAATATTTATTTTTAATTTTTTTGTGGAAATTATATATTATTTTTAAATATAATATTGGAAGGTTAACTAAACTACTGCTCCAATAAGTCAGCAAAGTTTTGAAATGAACAACAATAGTCAATCGAGATTTGTCCACGTCTATTTTTCCACGTAACTCGTAGACGTTAAAATAATTTACCTTCTATTATCAATCTACCTAATATCCTGAAGGAATACGACTATCAGTTCATATATTAAAAGAATTTTCTTTCAACTCCTAACCGTTGAGGAGATATACTTTACATCATCACAAATTCTTGAACAACTTTAGAAAATATATAAAAACGGTATTCAATGCCGATAAAATTTAAGGGTTGCCCTCGATTTCTCTTACTTTGCTACCCGGTTTTATCTTTTTCACAAAATTATAAATCATAACAGAGGTCAAATTCTTTAGTTACATCCCTGTAATTTCTTTTCTCCTCAATGTTCTCTAGCGCAGCTAGCTCGTAGAGCTATAATGATGTGGTACCACGTGTAGTTTTCCGTTTATAAGTTCTCATGCTGTCATAAAAAAAAGTATTAAATAATAATTCACAAACATTCAGCTACCCTGTTTATACTAGCCCCTATATCTGGGGTAGGTATTAACGTGTTAAAACAAGCCCCCCCAATGTGTTAATTATTGCCCCAAAGGTACATTTTTATTATTAAATAACGTAATCAAATATTGGTCAATAGTTATGTCACAAATGAAACGTAGAATTGTTCAGTATGAAATATGCTACAAGGAAAATAAAAAACGTAATTATAACACTTTATCATTCTTGTACAAATCAAAAAATCGTAAACTATAAAATGATCGTTACCTGCTTCAAAATATCGACCTGCATACAACATACTCAAATTATGCGCGGAGCGCAACTGACTAATACCATGCCATACGGCTCGATCTACTTGACAAACTAAGACACGCACTGGAGGTGTAGTAGGTATAGTTTTAGAGAATTTTGCTTGTTAATACTTACCTCTGTTAATTGTGGCCCCGGTCTCCCCATACATATTTATAGATAAATATTATATTTTAATACTTTTTATCCTATTCCGGACTAAGAAAGACCCAAAAAATCAAGTATCATAAAAATTGGTCCAGCATTTCTTGAGTTACAAATGGTGTAACTAACACGACTTTCTTTTATATAGATTAGATTTAGATACATTGTACCTAAATGTACCTATACAATTGACTACTTGACTAATTATATACTATAATCTTCCTCGAGGACCACCTTATCCATTGGTGACAATAGCATGAGAAATCGGTGCAGTAGTTTGTGAGGTCATCGCGAACGAACAGACAGGCAGAGATTTTCAGAGAACATCAGAGAGAGAGAGAGAGAGAGAGATAGAGACAGAGAGAGAGAAAGAGAGAGAGAGAAATAACGACTGTTCCAGCCTCCATAGTATCTGTTCGAGTGAAGTGTTACTACGCACATATTTCATATACAAACATATATGTTACTCCCTTGGAAATATAATGAGGTCACGAACTCGTGACTTACGATCTACTTCTGTATTTAATGAGGCTATTAAGTACTGTATTTATGGAGATAAATTCGGTTACTTCGTAAATATTTACTATTTTGGTTAATTTTTGGAAATATTTGTGCTGAACCATTAATTCGGCTTTCACATTATTCTTACTTAAATACCCTTCCTTCAAGGGTATAAGTCAAAGTATAAGAAAGTTTAAAGTTATGGAATAAAACGATGGAATATGCAATTTCGTTGTTTTTATTTAAGGAGAACATTCATTAATCTGTGTTTTTGTTGTATGAAAGCTTCTAATCCTGCTTTAAAAATTTTTGGTAGGCACACCTCATGAATTAAGGCAGGTTATTAAATAAACTGTTATAAAAAATGACAAGATCAGTACAAAAAAGTGTTCAAAAATCTATATTTAATACTACAAGTGAAGTAACAAGTTGTCTAACTAATAAAACATCTAAGGACGTTCTTCTAGTCATCGCATGGATCTCGGATAAATAGTATTTCCAAAGAGGGTTGATATCAGGCAGGCAGCCGGTCGTAAAACTTTTGCCAAAACAATCAACAGTAGTAGTCAAAATCATATTTTGTATGTTATTAAAAGATCTCGGCGTAAATATTTAAATAAGGCGTCTGTTAAACTGAAGGTGGATGTTTATTTCATAACAATGCATAATTTACTGCGGTCGGTGAGTAGCAAAGTTTTGATTTCATAGTACTTTAGGAACAGTGGTAGGCGGATTTATTTTTTCACAAAATATTATCGATACAATTACACGATAGAAATCTAATTAATTTTTGAGAGGTTATATCCCACGTACGAGTAATATATATGAATATTTAATTTTTGGTACATTATAATACGATATATTTGATGATGAATATATTTAATTGTCTTTGTATTAATTTACTTTTAAAGCTTTCTAATTTTTTATAAGTTAGTGTGTTATTAATGTATGTTAATTTTACTGAATCAATCTTGAATGTGTAAAATGCAAAGAAAAACCGTTAACCTATACTAATTTTGCTCCTCGCAGTAGGAAGCTATTATTTAAAAAGCGAGGTTTAAACCTAGCTGTCCACTATCAAAGTATTGGAATAATACATATATTAAATAAAGTAATATAATAATTTCTTTCGGTAGTAACATGTTGAGCCTAAGAGATAGTGGGAAATTCGGAATTCGTGACAGCTCTTTTCACTTTCGGCTACAACTATATATATTATACTTTGTGATATGAATTCTTTCGCTTACTACTCTTTTAGTGATTAATGACTTATACGTGGGTCCAAATATATAGAAACGTGACAGTTTGGTTATTAAATAATACATTTTTGTCACTTATATCCGAATTCATAAGGTTAAATAAATAGAACTTCTATTTGATAAGTATGCCTAGACTATTTACTGTTGATTATTATTGTTTTCTGCGTCTAATGACAATAGAATATCTACTCAAACTAGCGACTCTACCTCATTTTGGGCGGGTTTTTTAACGTCCCACTGCTAGGCACGGACCCCCTGTAATACGAGGGGTATAGGCCTAGGCCCTGACTTTACATAACTTTCGAAAACTTGCTAGATTCTGTCAGACATACAGGTTTCCTCACGATGTTTTACCTCACCGTAAATAAATTAGATATTTAGTAACTTCTCACGAGACAGTATAACTTTAGTACCCTATTTAAAGTTTTGTAAAAATATAAAAAGTAGGCATCATTATGCAGAAAATGAACCGAAATCACATAATATAAGATTTATTTACAAGAAAAGTAGGTTACATACAACACGCCAGATTACATTTGTGTCAAAAAAGTCAATAATCAAATTGGGTGTTGTCACGCAGGCGGACATGTTCACGCTTGTCAAGCTTCAATTGCCATTGCTCGTTGTTATTGTGACGTTTGATGATGACTTCATTATAGTGATGAATACGATCGTTTATAACGCATATATGTAGCTATTTGACAGTGGTAGCCCAATGGTAATACACTCGCTTGGAAAACCGCGGGTTCAAATCCGGGTCTCGCAACTCTGATATTTTGATGTGCGAATATTTTCTATCATGATTACTTCTTGTCTTACGTTACGGTAAAGGAAGAGCTACAATGGACCAACACTGGTCGCCGTAGCAAGGGCCGACCTCGACACCAATCCCAAATATAAAATAAAAATACGGTAAAGGAAAATATCGTGAGTTATTCTCACGGTATTTTACTGCACTGCATGTCTGGGAGAACCTAGCAACTTTCCGAAAGATATGTGAAGTCCGCCAACCCGCACTAGGCCAGCGCGGTGGACTTTGGCCTGGCTCAGCTAATCTGATCTGAGCAGATCAGCTGTGGGAAGTTAAAAAGGGCAGAATTATATTATATTATGTAACTATTTCATACGCAACTTAAAGCCTGAGACAATTTAACTAGGTGATAAAGGAAACTTTTATACCATCGCGTGACATAAAAACCCGTATATATAAGTACCGCTTATACGGAAATTAAGTAAAATATTTTTATACCTGTTCCAATGAAACTAGAAGTCTTCTTACTTGTAATATTTCATAATGATTTCATTATAATTAGGTATTACCTGCTGGCGTATGATATCATGATGTAAAAACTGTGAGCTTTTCACGTGATACTATCAAATATTTAAACAATATATTATCCAAGTTAATTAATAAATATAAAAGAAATCTGTTTGTCTGATTGTCTATCCGTTTTCACGCCTTAGACATTGAATCAATTTTGATAAATTTTCGTACAGAGATAATTGAAATCTTGGAGAATGGTATAAGCTTCTTTTTATCATCAAAATGAAAATTAAAGGAAAATAGGGGTTGAAGCTTGCTGGAGGAGCCAACTATGTACGTAAAATACACTCAGGAAAACTGTTTTTTTTCTTATTCAAAGAACTTCGGGATACACTCAGGTTTTAAATAAATAGGACTCTTGATTGGAGATAGAAGTAAATACTCGGTAGAGCTTAGTTTGAGGAAAGCAAATAATTTATTCATTTGTGTTTTAATTCGTTA
Source organism: Boloria selene (assembly GCA_905231865.2). Lineage (NCBI taxonomy): Eukaryota > Metazoa > Arthropoda > Insecta > Lepidoptera > Nymphalidae > Boloria > Boloria selene. The sequence goes on from HG993142.1 coordinate 3,245,001, forward strand.
TATTTTGTTTGCATTTATCTTACAAGTAGGGAATAAGAAAAAAAATTATAACATTTTAAATTATATTTAACTAAACTTCAAATTCCGTTCAGTACAAAACTTATTATCAGATGAAAGGTATATTGTTTGAAAAATAATATTATTTTACCTTCACAACACTAATATGCATATTTATTATCTAATGATTAATAGAAATCTATATCCATGACTAATATCAAGGCAAGGCGTCACGCACGGCGCATTAAAAACAAACTACATATATCACAAGTGAGTTAAGTAATGAGAAATGGGTAAAGCTACAAGTTAATTGAAAATAATATTTCAGTTTATTATTCCTTATTTCATCGTCTTACCAAACATTATTAAATAGTACAATATAAATAAAATTGAAGTGTCTGTTTTTAATTTCAAATATACAGCTTTTACTAAATTCATATGCAAGTATAATTCGCGTCATGTAAAAAGAACGCTGGCTGTCAAGTTGCGCAGAGGCGATTTATCGGCCAATTTGGTGGTAAGACGCGGGGCGCGGGACGTAGAGGCACGCGTCGCATGCTTTTCAGCTCGCTATTGGTTTGTCAGTTTAAAATACCATCGCGCACAAAAAAGTTATTAATTACGTCATGATTTTATATAAAAAATAGTGAAAAAATATTTTTGACGTATACTATATTCTTTATTGCACATAGAAATATAAACAGTAATGCAAGTACAAATTTAGTTTGCAACGGTGGACTTATCTCTATAAGAGATTTCTTCCAGCCAACCTGTGTTAGTGAGAAATAGTGTTATGAAGCAGGCTAAAATAGTGCAGTTTGAGTGCTACGATTATATAATATTATGGTATACAAGTAATGAAATAAAAAAAAAAACACTACTTAAATATTATACAATACTATACAATGTAAGCTACATACCATATTATACATACTAACATACATACATACATACATACATACATACATACATACATACATACATACATACATACAAACATTTATACATATACATACAAACATTTATACATATACATACCCATATAATAGAATACATAATAATAAATATATTGTTTTATAAAGAGAGTTTCTGATAATAATGCAGTTATTAATTAAAAAATATATATTAAACGAAATAATTTATTTTTTTGTAAGTAAATTAAACATTCTACACTGAATCAAACATATTTTATTAATTAATAGAATTCTATTTAATGACATTCTATCTAATATATTTTTCAATGTACCTACCAATACTCAATATACATCGTGAGCGAAAGGCTAGTTCAAAAATAAAAGAATAGGCTTAGGAATTTCGTATGCGAATGTACCGATGCGCAAACACACCCCCCACCACTTTCTTCCAGCGTTCTTTTTACATGACGCGAACTGTATATACGATACTTACATCAAATAATCAATTTTTAAAATTTTTGTCTGTCTGTCTGTTTGTTTCGGCTAATCTATGAAACGGCAGGACCGATTTTGAAGAGACTTTAACTCGCAGATAGCAAATGTTAGTAGGTAATATAAAACAAAGTTAGCCACCTTGCTACACTCAGATGCATCTAACAGAAGCTTGTGTATGAGTCCAGTCCGGGTTATAGAAGTAAACGTAATAAAACAACGAATGGTATTGAATATTATTCTTACATACATTCTTTTTATTTGGCAACCGATATGTGGTTACCTATTATTTTTATGTTGATTTTTTTTAAATACGATGCCCGAGAAAACCAAATTGCTGCAGATCTTAGACCTTATCCTATAAATAATTAAACTATCTCGTGCATAAGTAGGTAGTAGGTAAATATATGTAAATAAAAAACAATTGCTTATCATAAGTCTAGCTACAATTCAAAAACAGCTAGACTTATTTAAATGTTTTTTTGTTTTGTGGAGGGTGTGATAGCGTAGCGTAGTTTAGAAGCCCCAAAAAGTGTTACAAAATCGAAAAGTTTATTTTTATTTTGCAAGGGAAATACTAGCCGTTGAAACATTTAAAATAAGTTTTACCTAAAAAGCTATTTTCATTTAGACGAATACATTACGATGATTCCATATAATATACCGTATTGTATAACATTTAAAACCATTATGTTGTAGATATAGTTATAAATAAACAAGTCTAATTTAGTTTACAAAAGCCTTCACACAACGAATACTAAGTGTAACCTACTTCACTCAGCTCGAGCACCGTCCCCGGATATTAGTCGAGCGACGCAGAAAACATTATCCTAAGCTTTTACTAGTGTATGGCACATATTGATTTATTCCTAGATTCTTTATGTATAAAAATGTAAATAAAGGCGAGTTTCCGAATATCTTCTTAACAATTTTGCTAACAAATCAAAATAAAATAGCAATTAAAAGTAGTTGAAATATCTCTTCGAAAGGTCAATTCGACATTGAAGTTATGTGAAACCAACGAAAAAAATCGAAAGTAATCTAATCGTTCAATACAAATTTGAACTTAAATACACAACATAAAGTACTTTTTTCTACAACAGACATACTGTAGTACTATGTACAGACATACAACCTTATCTATTAAATTAAAAATATATATAATAATTATAATATATATTAAAAGTTCCCTAGATTCAAAAATATGATTATAAGATTTTATTTAAAGAACAAAGTTTATGGTAATGAATGAAGTAATAACATTTACCATAGGTACCTACAGTATTATTTCAAAATTTAATTTTATCATTTTCCCTTATATTTTTAGCGCCTACACTTTATTTCGACCTCGTTTCAGTAAAGTTAAGAATGATATTTAAAATAAACACCACTCCTTTAACCAGAAAGAAGTTGGCGCGGTACTTTGTATTTTTTTATTTCATTATACGTCAAAAAATTGCTCCTCAAATGCTCCAGCAGAATCTGTAATTGCTCCAGCGCTATCATTATTGGTTAATTAATAATACATTTTTTAGAATCCATTTTTGAAAAATTAAATTTTTCTTAAAAAGCGCCAAAATTCATTATTTCTTCTTCAACTATATCTCAAAAAATTGCTCATCAAATGCTCCAGCAGAATCCGTAATTGCTCCACCGCTACCGTAATTGGTTAATTAATAATTATTTTTTTTAGAATTAATTTCACCAAAAAGAAGTTGGCGCGGTACTTTGTATTTTTTTATTTCATTATACGTCAAAAAATTGCTCCTCAAATGCTCCAGCAGAATCTGTAATTGCTCCAGCGCTATCATTATTGGTTAATTAATAATTAATTTTTTTTTCCATTTTTGAAAAATTTAATTTTTCTTAAAAAGCGCGAAAATTCATTATTTCTTCTTCAACTATATCTCAAAAAATTGCTCCTTAAATGCTCCAGCAGAATCCGTAATTGCTCCACCGCTACCATGATTGGTTAATTAATAATTAATTTTTTTAGAATCCACTTTTTTAAAATTTAATTTTTCTGTAAAAGCGCGAAAATTCTTTTATTCTTCTTCAATTATATCTCAAAAAATTTCTCCTCAAATGCTCCAGCAGAATCCGTAATTGCTCCACCGCTACCATAATTGGTTAATTAATAATTAATTTTTTTAGAATCCTTGTTTTGAAAAATTATATTTTTCTGTAAAAGCGCGAAAATTCGTTTATTTTTTTTCAACTATATCTCAAAAAATTGCTTTTCAAATGCTCCAGCAGTATCCGTAATTGCTCCACCGCTACCGTAATTGGTTAATTAATAATTAATTTTTTTAGAATCCATGTTTTGAAAAATTATATTTTTCTGTAAACGCGTGAAAATTCGTTTTTTCATCTTGAACTATATCTCAAAAAATTGCTCCTCAAATGCTTCAGCAGAATCTGTAATTGCTCCAGCGCTACCATAATTGGTTAATTAATAATTAATTTTTCTAGAATCCATTTTTTGAAAAACCCCATGCGTGGGGAGCATTCGTACAAATTCCGCATCGTAGAAAATTGGCTATAACTCTTTAACCTTGTAACATAACAGTTTCAGACTTTTTTGTAATTAACTACGATATATTTGTTACAATAAGATGCAGAAACTAGATAATTTTGACGACTAATCATAGAGTAAGAAAATAAAATTTAAAAAATGTACGTGGAGCAAATACTTTCCATTACCTTAAAAGCTTATTGCACTACACAGTATTAAGGCAGTGTTAAGGGCCTATTACACTACGCAGTATCAAGATAGTAACTATTACCAAGTTTTAGCGTAGTGTATTAAAAATAAGCAAGTTAGTTTGTCTATTTGAACCGATCGACTGGATTAGACCATGCTTGCTTGCTGAATATCGCGTGGTCTAATAATCGTAAGACTTAGCATGCTTAGACCATTCAGCGCGCAGCAGCGGCAGAGTGAAGTCACGAGTTTGTTTTCTATGGCATGTACAATGGCTTATTCATTAATATTGATGCCATATTTATAGCAGTATCAGAAAGGTTATTTAAATCTATCACTTCGTGTAGAAGGATTCCGGGTCATGTCATAAAGTATGAATGGTAAGGTAAAGTCATATGGTAGACTTTTTCGTAATGAGTCCATGGTTGGGTCCTAATGAGAGATCTCCTCAGCAATCAACAGTACAGACACAAAATATAGTATTAGTATTTAATATTTATAGCCCGTTCCAAGATCTATCATAATTTAAATACATTCACGGTTGACTCCTAACGAAAAGTCTCCTCAGAATTCAACAGCATAAGTATGATTTTTATACAAATACACTTTATACTTGGAATAGGTTATCTTAAGATTTACAGCTGCACCAAGGGTATATGAGATCTCTGCAGTCAACGGCACAACGCATTCACACTTTCGAATACAATGATACGCAAACTAAATAATTAGATTAGTTAATAACAAGTAAAAATATTTTTTTAGAAGAATTTAGTCTTACTGCATCGGGAAATCAAATTTTAAAAAAGAAAACGCATAAAAGTTTCTTTTTAAAAATATATTATGTATTTAAATTCAATAATAATACATTTTTAAATCATACATACGAATTAAGGATTCTGTTGGAGCATTTAAAAAGCAATTTTTTGAGATATAGTTCAAGATGAACAAACGACTTTTCGCGCTTTATCAGAAAAAATATTTTTTTCAAAAAATGGTTTAAAAAAAAATAATTATTAATTACCCAATTATGATAGCGGTGGAGCAATTACGGATTCTGCTTTAGCATTTGAGGAGCATTTTTTTGAGATATAGTTGAAGAAGAAATAATTAATCTTCGCGCTTTTTAAGAAAAATTTAATTTTTTCAAAAAACGAATTCTAAAAAAATCTTTATTAATTAACCAATTACGGTAGCGGTGGAGCAATAACGGATTCTGCTGAAGCATTTGAAAAGCAATTTTTTGAGATATAGTTCAAGATGAACAAACGAATTTTCGCGCTTTTACAGAAAAATATAATTTTTCAAAATATGGATTCTAAAAAAATTAATTATTAATTAACCAATAATGATAGCGCTGGAGCAATTACAGATTCTGCTGGAGCATTTAAAGAGCAATTTTTGAGATATAATTGAAGAAGAATAAAATAATTTTCGCGCTTTTACAGAAAAATTAAATTTTTCAAAAATTGGATTCTAAAAAAATTCATTATAAATTAACCAATTATGGTAGCACTAGAGCAATAACGGATTCTGCTGGAGCATTTGAGGAGCAATTTTTTGAGATATAATTGAAGAAGAATAAAAGAATTTTCGCGCTTTTACAGAAAAATTAAATTTTTCAAAAAGTGGATTCTAAAAAAATTCATTATTAATTAACCAATTATGGTAGCGGTGGAGCAATTACGGAATCTGCTGGAGCATTTGAGGAGCAATTTTTTGAGATATAGTTGAAGAAGAATAAAAGAATTTTCGCGCTTTTACAGAACAATTAAATTTATCAAAAAGTGGATTTAAAAAAAATTCATTATTAATTAACCAATTATGGTAGCGCTGGAGCAATTACAGATTCTGCTGGAGCATTTGAGGAGCAATTTTTTGAGATATAATTGAAGAAGGATAAAAGAATTTTCGCGCTGTTACAGAAAAATTAAATTTTTCAAAAAGTGGATTCTAAAAAAAATCATTATTAATTAACCAATTATGGTAGCGGTGGAGCAATTACGGATTCTGCTGGAGCATTTGAAGATAAATTTTTTGAGTTATAGTTGAAGAAGAAATAATAAATTTTCGCGCTTTTAAAGAAAAAAAAATTTTAAAAAATGAAAAAAAAATTAATTATTAATTAACCAATAATGATAGCGCTGGAGCAATTACAGATTCTGCTGGAGCATTTAAGGAGCAGTTTTTTGACGTATAATGAAATAAAAAAATACAAAGTACCGCGCCAACTTCTTTTTGGTGAAATTAATTCCAAAAAAATTAATTATTAATTAACCAATTACGGTAGCGGTGGAGCAATTACGGATTTTGCTGGAGCATTTGATGAGCAATTTTTTGTGATATAGTTGAAGAAGAAATAATGAATTTTCGCGCTTTTTAAAAAAAAATTAAATTTTCAAAAATGGATTCTAAAAAATTTTATTATTAATTAACCAATAATGATAGCGCTGGAGCAATTACAGATTCTGCTGGAGCATTTGAGGAGCAATTTTTTGACGTATAATGAAATAAAAAAATACAAAGTACCGCGCCAACTTCTTTCTGGTACTCCTTTACCTATTCTAAAAGAATTGACGACACGTTTTGCCCAGCTAGTAGTTAGTACCCTACCTTCTGCGCCAGCGGTTGCGGGTTCGAGTCCCGCTGGGGGCATTCATTTGTTAAGCACGAATATTTGTACTCCAGTCATGGGTGCTTATATTTATAATATGTATGTGTTTAAAATTTATATATGTGTATTATATCAACTATCTGTAATCCGTAACACAAGCCTCGTAGCTTAACCACGAAACTAGATGGTGCTGTTGTAATAGTGTCCCAACATATTTATTTAAATTTATCTAATTATTTATTTATTTCAGTATTTTTTGTCGAATACCTAAACCGAATTTCGTAAGCTTTCCTACCCTTCATTTATTTTGCAATTATTTTTTAACAATTAGGTATATATATATCGTTAAACAAATCATATCAAGATCCGATTTCAGTTTATACATTCGTTTTTTGCTAATCGAGTTGACTCAATGGATATGACGTCATAAAGGCCTAATGGAACAGGATTTAGCTTTGTTTATTTATAATATTTAAACGTAGATGAATTAATTACATAGCCTGTAAAATATATAGGTATTATTAGTAGTAGATAGTGTTTCTGTTTTTACGTGGGTGATATTTTCTTCAACTATACAAGCGATGTTCAAAATGCTTTTATACAAAGACTTTACTGTTTAATAATTAACTAGCTCTATTATATGTATTTATTATTATTATCAATATTGTTATATATACATGTGTACTGGCTCGTTGGTCTAGTGGTTAGCAAGTACAGCTGTTGATATGAAAGTCCCGGGTTCGAGTTGGTCGGGCCAAGTTAGTTACTTATCATTTTTGTCAAGAAATTTTCAGTATCAGCCGGGGTTTGAATTTGGCAGTGTGCGGAGAGCCCATAATGACCTGGGTCATACACCGATCGTGTCACGTTTCCTAACAGAATATGTGAGTGACAGCATAGAGTGTACGTTCTTCAGTTCAGTTATATCTCCTGCGCATCTGGCTAGTCTCAATGACATTGACAGTCGTGACCGAAATCACTTACTTTCATTTCTCTTCTTTCGGAGTATCTTACGTTTGTATTTTTTGAACAATTTTCTAATACTATATATTATAATGCATTCAATAGCTGATATTGATTTGAATCTTTTAATACGATAAGGTAAATCTTTAGGCTGCGCACGTACGAATTATGCGTAATGACGCCTATCCGTGTGCGAAATTCCTGATAGGATTACCGAAAATAAATTTTAAGTTCGATTCAGTATTCAGTACGAATGCATTAATGTCATTCAAAAACTATTTATATGTGTTTTATTTTCTTATTGGAAAATACTAATACGTATTGAATATCACAAGTTCAGCATGCGGCCAGCCTTAGTAAGCTTTATTCAGCGGAAACTAAACATCTGGCCATCGGAATTAGACGTCATTGTTATCTTTATTGATTGTTATCTCAATGGAATTGGTATTGGTAAATGCTGAACATTGCGTTTTATTCAAACTGATATAACTATTTTTTTAATCTGGCGTCTATCAATCACCTCTTGTTCGCGACTTTACTTATATTAATATTGTTAGTTTAGTGAAATATTAATTACTCGACCCTCTATTGCTTCGCTTTGGATTCGTTCCTAGAGTAAACAAAAACAAATCTATCCCACAGGAACCGTACATTTTTTCACTATAAAAATTAATTAACATTATCCCATAACCTGAGCATTTGTACACTTTACTGAAAAACTATCGCGCCTATAAATTTATGCTTTAATATAGTAATTTAACTTCATATCTAGATGTGTTATCTGTCAAAAAATATAATTTTATAACTAATAATAATGAACATTAACAACTGTTTTAAAAATTCGCAAAGCTCAGCTTTTTACTAGTGTATGTGTTATTCCAGTCTAGTCAGTGTCAAATTTAACTCAGAACTATTTAGTCGTTTTGGCGTAAAAGTGATCCATGTCCATATATTTATGCATATTTAAAATATTAGTCGTATTGCTAGAATCAATATATTCAATATAATAGAATCAGTTAGAAACAGATTATCTTATAACTTATTTTAATGTTTTCTTAATCTAATGTCATTTTTGGTAAAAATCAAAGTCACCTACGAATGCATAGACGAATCAAACCTATGAAACATACTGGTGTAAAGCAAAACTAAGCTTAATGAACTTAATAATCACAAATTTTCAATAACAGTGCCTCAATAGTTTTCCTTTTATATTCTAACAAAACTAATCAATAGGTAGTTTATCGATGGGGGTTTGGTAAAATCATTCAAGAAGTTTTTACTACGAAGTGTCTATTCATCCGATAAGCGGACGAATAATTTAAATATTATTCGTCCGACAATTGGTGTTTGATATATCGCGACTGAGACTTTTTTGCTTCTTAAATGGCTCAAAGAGAAATCAATTTGTTTTTTAAGTTTTAACATTCTCGTGAATGCAATTGCGGACGTTTTTGTAGTACTTTTTACAAAATACCATTTTCTTGTACATTGTTTTGATGTAGGTACATACTCTCAGGGAGTGTTAGTAACGTAAATTTCATAGGACGACTCTATAGAGCCAGCTCTTTTACATACAAAAATTCTTGGACTTATTAAAAGTGGGTGGGATCTAAATAATAAATTATCAGCTCGGTAGGTTAGGGTTATTTTTTTTTTATTTTTGGCATAGGTATATCCTGCACATAAAAATCGCTTATTTTATATTAGAAATCAAAGAAGTGATAGATATTCGTACAAACCGACAATAGTCGGACGAATAATATATTTTTTATTAATACGATTATCGGATGACTAGCAACAGCCTTTAAAATAACTTAGTCATCCAACAATTGTTGGACGACTAAATTATTTTACTCGTCCAACTAGCAGACGACTAGCATCAGCCTTTTTACTACTGGTCAGTCCAGTGGAGCGCCTCATGAGATTTTATATACGAAGTACCTATTTCTAAATCCTTTCTGTCACTAAACTTTCAATGTTCATTTGTTTGTTGGTTATAATTTTTTTTTGTTATAATATATAGTTAAATTCCGAATTTAATAATAATTATAGACCAAAATAAGCTTATTTAAAAAATCTATTTTAATTTATTTACATATTTTCGAAATAAGTTTAGCCGAAAAGATAGGATAAAAAAAACTTATATTTTATTCCAAATATCAGACAATAATAAATCAATCAAATATTATTATTTATTCATCGTAGCGGTTATATTTTTGGCACGTTATGAGAACTTTTATTGGTACCACAATGTGCTAGTAAGAGGTTTCAATATCCATATTCAATTAAATATTAAGTTATGTATATTTATTAAAAACTTCACTTCCTTTGTGGAAGACCGTGATATAATTATACCGCTCAGAATTCGTTAAAATAAGGGCATAATTAAATGCCATTGGCATAATTATCGAATCTGAATTTTAGCTTTGTTAAAGTAATAATTAATTTTTGGAAAAAAAATATAAAATATTGTAAAAAGTTTATGAAGAAGAGAGATACCTAATAATAATAAAGTATTAAAACATTTAATAAATATATATATTTTTATTATCTTTTGAGTCTATCTTTAGATCTTCGTCTTATGATAAATAAAAAGCACTTATAAGAAAAACCATAGATAAAATTCGGCTTCATTTTGGCTCCATGATCAGATCAGTTCGTTGGTACCATTTTACTGGCACCTAAATTACATGCCAAATTCTACACTATTTGTGGACCTAAATAAATAAAAAGAATCGAAAAGATAGTTTCATTTATAGCGAACATTGAAAGTTAAAATAAGCTTCTCATAAAAAAAGGTATAAATAAATAAATAAATAAAATTTATGGAATTATACCAGAAAAGTTCTTACCGGGCATCGAAAAATATCACTAAATTACACTACACAATTAGAATGTCATATATATTATTATTGTTTTGTAAGTAATTACATCGCGAAGTTCGAGAGACGCGAAAGTGAGGACGTGCTTTCCCTTTCAGCGGTGGAAGTAGACTGAAATAGCATACTGATCCCAGTTCCTATAGTGGATAAATAATAGTGAACTTATTGGTTTTATATTTCATATGTCGTATACGCGGTAATTATCACTACATATTAAATATATAAAACAAAGTCCTCCGTCGCGTCTGTCTGTTTGCGATAAACTCAAAAACTACTACATCGATTTTGATGTTGTTTTCACCAATGTATAGAGTGGTTCTCGAGGAAGGATTTAGTATATCTATCAAGTTTTTATATACGTTTAGTAGTCGAACCCGTGGCTTCGCTCGCGCTAAATCTAGAGACGAGCCCGAGTAAATCAATGAGTCGCTTGTACTATATAAATTCCGTCATTAATAAATTCTAAAAAATATTGTATAGATTTTTATAAATGAAACTAGCTTTTCGGATTCACGTAGATCTAAGAAAGATATACTATCTATACATTATTTATATCTAAAATATCATTATGTATATATAAGATATATACATAATAATGTATATATTTTTGTTTAGTACTAGTAGTGAATCACCATCTAACGTAACGTGTGTTAATAAAAGTTGTCAACCCTCCGAGAATGCTTTAAAATAGCGGTAAAATATATTTTAGGAAATTTGAAAGTGACGTGAAGAGAAAATTTGTAGAGCTATTTGATATATATTTTGAGTAACAAGAGTAGAGAATTCGGTGAGTTTTAAAATTGACAAAGTTAGTTATTAACTAGTAATTTTTCATTATAATTTTATCATGACATTATTTTAAATATATAACCTACAAAAAAAAACAGTCTTTTTCTTCATTATCCTCTTCGCGTTATACGCGATGATACGCGTATATTTTTATCATATAGCAATTACAACATTATACTACAAGATTTTCATGTTCTTTATATGAGAAGCTTTATTTCTTTAACCTTAGAAATTATATAAAGCATTCAATCAAAATATATGAAAATTTTTGGGCACATAATGAATTTTGGGCTGTATCCCGAATGCAATCTATTTCTGTTCAAATTCCCTTGAATCATCGGCTAAGCCTGTAAGCTTGTATACCTTCATACTCGTATAATTTGTAAATCAAACGATAGCTCAGTAAATAAATAAGTGAATTCTAAAAGTAATTGTTATAAAAATTTGCCGTTTTTGATAACGTAATATTAAGTTAAATAATAGTAATAAAAAGTGTATCTTTAAAGTTATGATTTATAGATACTTTTATGGGTTTTATATTTTACGATTATAGTGTAGCTTTTTATGATAAAAACCTAATTCGGTCATAAAGTTCATAACTGCTTAAGGCCGTCCAATTTACTTAAGCTTAACGGAAGCTGATGAAACATATCATTTTGTTAAGTGTATAAGAGCTTTTATTTAATATTCGCGACTCACCCTCGCTTCGCTTGAGTTCGTCCCTTTAGGACTAGGCCCGAAGGTTTAGCGCGAGTAAAGCCACGAGTTCCGCTATTTATTAAATAAATAAAATTTCTACCTCCTCCTTTTTGAACTTGGTTAAAAAGTAGCCTAGTTACGCCTTATAACATTAGCTACCTGCGAGTGAAATTCCCGTCAAAATCGATACAGCCGTTTCAGAGATTAGCCGGAAAAACAGACAGACAGACAAAAATTTTAAAAATCGGTTTTTTGTTGCTAGTATCGTATGCTTTCATATGCATTTAGTGAAAAACTGTTAATTTGATATAAAAACAGACGCTTAAATTTTATTTATATGTATGTATGTTTCGTACACCTCTTTTTTCGGTTTAAAAATTGAAAAATATTTTTGCACACTTGGGATTACATTGACTGATTGACTAAAAATATCACTGACTGTTTTAGTGTGACTCCACCGACGTTGATTAGTTTTTTAGAATAAATTCGTCGTCGAAGGCTGTATTGCTTAACCTTTTAATCTTTTAATTTAATTAACCTTAAAAATTTACATGATTGCTTCAAATCAGTCCAGCATCTCTTATCTTCAAAGTAACGAAAGAATAATCGCTTTAGCTATATATTATGTTAATATGGAATATAAATGTACACATTACGGCTACTTTCAAAAACTAACAAAATCTTCTCGGAAAAACTTTCAAAATATTTATCTCTATTGAATGCTCAGCTTATACAAATAATTTAAAAAGCGCTTTTAATAAATTCAAATATAATGCAGTAGGACTATTCAATATTCATATTTTTTACAGCCACTGAATAATTTGACAGAAATATTGCAAACACAGAAAACTCAATAAAAATTTCATTCAAAGCTTTTAACGTGTTTTGTTTCATTGAACCAAGGTTTTATTTCATTTGGTACATTTTTATGATCATTCTGTGTTAGATATATTTTCGTTTTACAACCCAAAAACCTCGCCTATAATTCAATTTCCTTTCCAATTTCACCCAGATTCAAATCGTTGCGTATGTACAGTGTGTTGTTAAATGCATACTAAAATAATAATTTGTATTCTTATATGGATATTTTGACTGACTAATATATTTACATTTATTATTTTATTTATTTTTTTTAGTTCTAAAGTTTTATTAAATTAGTAAGTAGTAACTAAACGTAAAAGTTGTCCAAACTTAACGTAAAAATTTCAGCCCAATCAGTTGAGTTTAAAATTCAGTTGCAAAACTCCCGAACGAATGTACATTTAAACATAAAAGCTTCTTAAAAGTTTTACAAAACTATATCCTCTCTCTCTCTTTTACTCTCTTTCTTTCTCTCACTATTGCAATGCAAACCACTGATCTTAAATTTATAAAAGTGAAATTTCTGATAGGCTGTGTGTGTAATACAACATTTTTAGTTATACTTTTAAGGGGACTTTAATTTTAACTTACTTTCATAATAATTATGATATCGATTTAGAATGTAAAATGTAAATTTAATGGTTTTTTACATATAATAATAAAATATTAAATTTGTTGTTTTAAGTTCAATAAAAGTACTACTTGATTCAATAGAATAATTAATAATAATCATTATGTCTAGATTTAAGCTGTATCAAAAATCTTTATATAGTAATTTTGCCCTAGTACAGCAAAAGAGCATTAAGGGTATATAAAAATAATATCGCAAGGATCGCATTCTAGCTAATATGTAGCCTCGAGCGACCCATAATGTGACACCGCACAGTCATGAAGTACCGCACTAGAATATTGGCTTTTATCTAACATAATTTATTTTTACCATGGAATTTTGTGTGGTTTTTAATATCCAATTTTGGTTTATATATATTTTTATGATTACTTCGCTATCATTACATCACTATTAAACGTTCTAGGCCGCATCTTTGTCTGTTTATTCGTGATAAGCTTTTCACCAATAGATAAAGTGATTTAGGTATAAGGAAGGAAGTGATAAAGAAGGTTTAGGTATGTAATTTATTTTGGATTGTTGATGATGTCGAAAAAATCATGCCGACATGGACCTTTTTTGGTGTTCGCGGCGTTAATTAAAATACTTTAAACTTATATGAAAGTTATACTTTAAAATTATATGATAACATATTATGCCTTTATTAAACTGTAGTAATATTCACGTTTTTGTTATTCACATTTGCTCAAGAGGTAAGTAATACTGAATAATTATTGCTGTTTTTCATCCAGCCGTTTGGAGACAAAAAAAACCGACAAAAATATGGAATTTTATAGACTTTTGAAAATTTATTCTTGCCTTTTGTTAGTTTTGTCAGAAAACATTCAGGATTTTTAGAATATTTTACTTTTAAGTTTACTTTAGATTTTAAATTATTGCTGTTGTTTTAATACTTTATGTTTTAATACAAAAGTACCAACCTAAGTTAATTTTTTGTATTATTTTCGAAGAAAAACTATATAGGTTTTTATATCTGTAGAATAATAGAAGAGAAAATATATAAATGGAAATTCAAGAGAACAATATAAAGCGTGTATTTTGCTTTGTTGACATATGTATGAAGAAACTGAAGAAGAAAGAAGTGCAATGTGACTTCTCGAAAAGGAAAATATCACATTCAGATGATCAGCAAAATAGCTTTCACTTGAGATTGTTTGCATAAAACAAAACAAACAAAAGAAGACACATAAGGAGCACGTTTTTGTTTGTTTTATTTATCGTATTATAGTATTGCCTTAATCAACATATTAAATCGTCTTCTTATACAGGTCAGTAAAATTATAAGCTTAATGTAGTTTGTATGGTTCCTAAAATGATATAGTGGATGAATATATAATTTTTAGAATATTTGCTATCTGTCTGTTTGTGACCGTATCACGAGAAAATTAATGAACAGATTTTAATGAAGTTTACGTCTGGAAGCTGGTTATTCGAGTCTTATAGAGTGATTTTTCGCTTTT